>BHEV01006073.1:0-15038 GCA_004319985.1 Emydocephalus ijimae | reverse complement strand
GCTAGGCCTATCTCTATCGATGACTGTTAAAGGTAAGTACGCTGTGTGTTTCTTGAAGGAGACTCGGACTCGGCAGGACCCAACGACAGGGATTCGATTCCCCTGGTAGTCCTTGAGGATGAGGCATTGGAAACGGAGGTCTTGGCGTTGAATTGTGGGANGTCCAAGGTTGAGGCGTGACCGATAGTGATAGTATGGTGAGCCTCTTCTCTCTGCAAAGCTTGATTTCTGTAGGAGTGGTTTACTGGTGCCCACCTCACAGTACGGTTTCCTGTCGATTGGCAGTAGTTAGCCCCTTTTGAGACCTGGCTGGGTCCTGGCAAGCTGCGGCAGACCCGCCCGATGTGGTCTCGTTTCCTGCACTCGTGGCAGAGTGCGTCGTGGAATTTGCATTCGGACCTGGAATGGTTGGTTCCACAACCAACGCAAGGGCGTAGGGGCTTCGGACGATGGTCCCGGTCGGACCGCAATCGGTGGACCCCTTCTTCGTCACTGTCTGACGACGAAGAGAGGTCCTCATGGTGGGCCGTTGAAAACTGCCCTTCTGAGTTGGGTAGAATTTCGCTGGCCGGCGGTGGTACCGTAGCGTGGTTTCGGCGGAGTTGTGCAGCCGACTTCCTGGTTGCTTCTGCTGCAGTAGCATCGGCGATGGCATCGGCAAGGCTGATGTCGCCTTTCGCCATCAGCTTGCTTTGCAGCCCTGGTGCATCTAGTCCCAGAACTATTCGATCTCTTAGTGCCTCTTCTAAATCGGTGAATCCGCAGAGGCCTCCCAAATTTCGGAGGTCTGCTACGAAGTCGGCCACGCTTTCTCCTTTCCGCTGGCTTCTCTGATAAAACTCGTGGCGTCTCACGAGCGTAGGCATGGTTGGAGCGTAGTGGCCTCTCAGGATGGGTTCGAGGTCGTCCCAATCCATGGCCTTCACTTCTCGGGGTTTGGCTAGTGCTTTAGCCATCTTAAATATGGTTGGACCGCAATCCGTTAGGAACACCGGCCTTTTTTTTCCAGGTGTGGCGTCCTTTAAGTTGTTCATCTCTAGGAACATTTGGAAGCGATCCATGTAGGACTCCCAGTCCTCTTGTGTTGGATCGAACGGAGCGGGTGGTACAATGCCGCCGGACATGGTTCCGTTTTTGGCGCCGACTGTCACGTGCTCGGTGCTTCTTCTTGGTTCCGCTGGTTCAGACATCTCCAAATCCCATCCTCGTCGCCAGTGTTAAGTATTGAGCATGGGTGAGAATGAATGGAGACAAGCCTCTGAACGGTGAACTTCAGCTCTTTATTTACATTGTGACTTCTCAGTATAACAGCAGTAAACCCCATCTTATATAGGCAACCCTTGTAACGTTTTAACCAATAACAAGCTAGGAACGCTAGCTTTTATAACCAATAGGAACTCTCTGTTAAGGGCCAATCGGATTCCCCGGAACGGGCCAATCCGGTCCGGCCGCTTAACAGCCAATCAGAAGTGCAGGGCCAGAACCCTGTACTTACTCCAAGCTCACACTTTATTACTTATATACATACACAACAGTGATACTTTCAAACATTTATTACCACCAACAGCAAGTTTAGTGTAGTGGTTGAACTACCAACCTACAAACCAGGACACCATGAGTTCTAGTCCCATCTTAGGCATGAAGGCAGCTGGGTGACTTTGGGCCAGTGACACTCATTCTCTCCGCCTTAGGAAGAAGGCAATGGCATTCCAGTTTATATCCCTCTCTTTCTTAATATCTTCCTTTCCCCTTTTCTGCTGGGTCTTTCTTCCTTTCCTGACTTCACAGGTATTCCCCCTTTTGATTGCCTTCTTAAATCTTAACTTTTTAACCTTCCTTCTTTCCCCACTTCTTTGTAGTGTTCTTTGTGTTAATTGTCTATTTAAAATGTCTTCTCCTTGAATCAACTCCTCCTGCTCTGAAGCTCTTTCTTCTTGTTTTTCAATCGCCATTTCCATTTTTTCTAACACAGAGCAAAGTGATTCGCCTCTTTCCTGTAGTAATTCTGTCATATTTTTAAGTTCCATTTTTAATTCCTGAAGAGATATCATCATTACACACTCTTATATTTTATGATCATTAAAGTCCACCAAAAAAAAAACACCACTTTTACTTTCCTTCTTTCTTCTTTCAATTTTCTAAAGTCAGTCTTTCCTTGCTTTTTTCTTTATTCTGGTTCTGCTTTCACCCCTCCAAGGCAGCTTTAGCCCCTAATCGTAATAATCGGGGCTGTTGTGAATGAATAAATGTGTTAATAAAGTTATTAAGAGCTTGAAGTAAAGTGCAGGGTTCTAGCCCTGCACTTCTGATTGGCCGTTAACAGCGACATCAGATTGGTCCATTCAGGTAAATCTGATTGGCTGTTAACGAGCCCCTTTCATTGGTTAAACGGAGCTAGCACTCCCTGGTTTTCATTGGTTAAAGGCTGAACGGCTTGCCTATATAAAGGGGGCCGTTGCAGCCATTGTTTTGAGCTGTTACACCATGATAATAAAGAGTTCTGAAGTTCACAGTTTCACCGGCTCGTCTCCATTCTTAGCGCCCATGCTCAGAACATAACAGGGGCTCTCCAATGAAAGAGCACGGACCATAGCCACAGAGAGTTGCGATCTACGGTCTGTCAGCGAGGAGGCTCTGCCAGGAATCAACACTGACTTGAAAGTACAAAAACACAGAGAGAAATTGTAAGGCTTTATTCACTCAAGAGTCATCTGAAGGGTTTGCATTTTATGAAGGCTTTTTAAAAATATAATACTAGAATGTCAAATTGAGCTTGATTTTGCAATTACTGATCAGTGCAGGTTAGGTATGTTGCATTTTTTAAAAAATTATAGATTGTATTCAGGATTTCTGAGCAGCAACTAAAAGTATTTATTAATAGAAGCATATTTATATAATACTTATCCACTACTATCAGTTAAAACTACTAGTTTTCTAGCACTAGAGGTGATATTATTGCTTTCCAGGCATTCTTATCTGTACATAGCTTAATATCACTCTCTAGTGGTTAAGCAAGAGAAACAAAATGTATTACAGTACTTTTAAACAAAGCAAAACCACAAGTGACTTTATCATGTTAACTAATGTTTTCTAGGCAAATTGACAAAAAATGTATGCATATATCTTGTAGAAATAGGAATACTTAAGTACAGCTTTTTAACAAAAACTTTTTTTTTTTACAAAGGTTGTTTATAAAGCTTTTTTGCATGTAGTAACAATACATAAACAACCTTAGAGAAGAAACAAACTCCTTAAACTGTGGCACTGCAGTTAACTAATTAACTGTTAACAGTTAACTAATTAACTGTTAGCCAGCAAACAAACTTTCTAGTACCGAGCTGTCAGAGCCATGGGCCAGATGCATCATGCACTGGCCACGCCCATGCCCAGTTTAGCAAAGGGGGGGGAAATCGTGATACAAAATGTGATGATGCCGTGATGAGTGACGATGCGAGTTTGACATCCTTCTTTCAGTAGATCAATGCAGATCTTTCAATGAGGTCTTTCTAACTGAAATCAAGAAGCAACCGTAGCCACTTGATGGCTCAGCACAGCTATTACAGGGGTTTTCCTGTGTGTTTAAGGGCATATGCATGAATGCAAAGAACATTACACACTTCTGTTTTTCTCTGGGCCTGGCTCGAAATATATGTTATGCAGATTTTTTTTCTCTCAGAAATTATCATGTATTTTTAAGATCACCTACAGCAGAAATGTTCCAAATCTCTCTCTCACTGTTGTCAGGATTGTATTCAGGTGAGTAGAATCTACTTTAACAAAAATTAAAATAGCATGCAGTAACGCTTTGCAGATCCCCCAAAACAAATCTGAAGATCGGTTTCCAGAGTAAGCCAGTTCCAACAATTGGATGATTATCCATTTGAAACTGAAACCACTGAGTTCTTTTGCGGTTTTACATGAAATTTTCTTTTATCGTATTTTGCACTTTAGGATTGCAGCTGCACAGAAATACACACAAACACACACATGAATCCTAATGACATAATACAGTGAGTGTCCTAACAATTCTTGGTTATAGTTCTCTTAAATGAGTGTTCATGTCTCTTATGTTATTTCTTGTTTTTAATTTTGGTTCCCTTTTATTGTGTTTTCAACTGTTAGCCACCTAGAGTCATATAAAATGGGTGGCCATATAAAAGAAATAAATGTCATTTGCTAATAAGTCTGTTGGATGTATATGTATTTATTTTTATCAATATATGATCAGCTTTATAAATTATTATCATATTTGACTCTCACTTAAGTAGTGGCAGTGAAATATTAACAAAACATTATATTACAACTGTAATTCAATGTGGACAATATATAGTAATTTGTTCTTTAGTTTATGGATTTAAAGTAGCCGGAGTAGAATTTGTTGGTGGATATTTTAAAATTTTGTACACATTTTTACTTATGTAATATTTTTCTCAATAAATATTGGGAGCTAATATATTTGTTTAACACCCCCAATTGCAGCTTTGGTAATGTGACAAAAAACACCATTACAGTGCAAACTGTCTTTTGAAAATGTGTGATGTTATGATATCTGTTAAGTTCTGCGCATGGGCGCAAGGAATGGAGACGAGACGGTGAACAGTGAACTTCAACTCTTTATTAATCATTCTGAACAGAGCAAAAACCTAGGGCAGCAGCAGCCCTTTTATAGGCAAGCTGCTGATCTAGTAACCAATAAGAAACGTGGAGCGTTAACCCCCTTAACCAATGAGAGTGGCTCGTTAACAGCCAATCAGATTCTCCTGAACGGACCAATCCGATATCGCTATTGTCGGCCAATCAGAAGTGCAGGACTAGAACCCTGCTATTATCTAAAGGTTTTGATAAACTTTATTTAAGCGTTTTATTAGTTCATAACACCCCTTCCCCCCGGGTTCCGTTTAGGGGGTGCAGTGACGTAATCTCTGAGGTACGAAGGTTGTTTTGACTGTCTATTGGATTTACGCTGTCCCACCGGTTCTTGTCTGTAACCTTGTTTTGGCGGGACGTTTTCGGGCAAGTCGGGTGCCAGTGGTTCCTCATTGAAAGACTTGGTGCCACTAATGTTCTCGTCGTTGTCCTCTGGCCTTTGCGGGCTTGCCTCTGTTGAGGTGTTCCTCTGTGGCAAGGACACGCCCTTCCCTGATCCTTCTTCAATCATTTCACCCAATTGCTAACTTCTTTCGTTTGTGCTTTCCACCATCTCGAATTCGGTTTCTTCGACATCCCCTCCCCCCTCAGTTTGGGAGTTACCGGAGTCACGGAAACTAGGTTGTAGCCTCGAGCGAAGCTGATTTATATGGCGTTTCCAAATTTTTCCATTGCAGGTTTTCACCAGGTACGACCTGGGTCCAGTGGCTTGAATTACAGTTGCCTCGACCCACAACGGTTCGTCAGAAAGGTTTCTGGCGAAAACTAAGTCGCCTATCTTGAACTCGCGGCATTTTCTGCTCGATCCACAGGGTTTCTCTGGCTCGTAAGACAGGTGAAGCTGGTTGAGGTGGGAGCGGAGTTTGCGTCCCATCAATAATTCAGCTGGAGTCTTGTTGGTGATGCTGTGCGGAGTGATGTGTTGAAGAAGGAGTATTCTGTTTATCTTATCTTCAATGTCCCCATAGTCCATTTTGTGGAGGTTTTTTTTAACAAACTGTACCATGCGCTCGGCTCTTCCGTTAGCCGCAGGTGCATTGGCGAAGTTAGCGCATGGCGAATACCCCGGTCCGCTAAGTATTGTTCAAAAGGGAGCGTGGTAAACTGGAGTCTGTTGTCGGGTACCAGAACGTCTGGCAGTCCATGCCTCGCGAATAATCTGTTCAACTTCCGGATGACGGACTCGGTTGTGGTACTCTTCATTTCGTGGATCTCGAGCCAGTTTGAATAGGCATCCACTGTTAGGAGGAACGTGTGTCCCTTAGTAGGTCCCGCAAAGTCAATATGAATGCGGGACCACGGTCCCCGGGGTGTTTTCCATTCTGTCGGAGTTGCTTTCAGTGGGGCATTGCTAACTTTCTGGCACTTATAACAAGTCTTTACCCAGGCTTCGATCTGTTTGTCGATGCCCGGCCACCACGCATAGCTACGTGCGAGCGCTTTCATACACACGATGCCGGGGTGACCCTCATGCAGTGTCTTTAATACTGCTCATTGTAACAGCTCTGGGACGATGACTCTATCCCCCCATAGGATGCAGCCCTTTTGCGAAAAAAGTTCTGTTTGCCGGTTCTTGAAGGGGATGAAGTCATCAGGGGTTTGATCTACTGGCCATCCTCATTCGACCCAGCTAAGAACTTGCGTTAAGATAGGATCGTGTTTTGTTTCGATCACGATATCTCCAGCTGTTAGCGGCGGTGAATGTAGCGTTTCAATCTGGAGCGTTGTAAGGGTTGGAGCTGGGTCGTCGACGGTTTCCGGAAGTGGTGCATGGCTCAGCGCGTCAACATGGGGAATGGCTTTCCCCGGGCGGTGTTGCAGCTTATAATTGTACGCAGCCAAAAACTCCGACCAGTGAGTCATCTGAGGTGATAATATATAGGGGGTTGGCTTGTCTCCCACTATAATCCCCAGCAAAGGTTTGTGGTCGGTAACAATAGTAAAAACTCGTCNGATGCGTCACATGTGATTGTTAAAGGCAAAGTCTTGTTATACTGCATTAAAACAGCATCTGAAGTTAATAGGTTTTTCACTTGTCTGAACGCGTGCTCCTCTCGGTGCCTCCAAACCCAGGTTGCTTTTTTGTCGAGAAGCCGATGTAGGGTCTTGGCTACAGTCGCTTTGTAAAAATTAATAAGCCCCAGGAAAGCTTGGAGATCAGTCTTATTTCTGGGTCTTGGGGCGTTCTTGATTGCCCTTAACTTGCTATTGGTGGGGTGAATGCCTTGTTGATCGATTAAGTACCCCAAGAACTCTACTTTATCTGTACACAGTTGACATTTATTTTTTTTAACCTTAAGGCCAGAGTCTTTAAATTTCTGGAGAACCAGTCTAAGACGCTCCTTTAGTAGTTCTCTATTCGGGGCAGCAATTAAAACGTCATCAAAGTTTGGTACGACCCCTTTTATTCCCTGTAATAGTCTCTCCATCAAGCTCTGAAAAATCCCTGGGGCTACGCTAACTCCGAATTGGAGTCGGTTGCACTTAAAAGCACCTCGGTGCGTAACAATCGTTTGTGCCTGCTGTTTTTTTTAATCTACAGGCAGTTTTTGGTACGCCTGTGCTAAATCCAATTTAGCGAAGACTTTTCCGCCCCCTAGGGAATGGAGGAGGTGTTGTACCACCGGCACCGGGTAAGCGTTCTGTTGAAGGGTGTGATTCAGGGTGGCACGGTAGTCCCCACAAATCCTTAAGGATCCATCCGGTTTGATGGGTGTTACGATTGGGGTTTCCCAAGGAGCGTGGTCGGTTGGTTCTAAAACACCCTGGGCTATTAATTTATCAAGCTGCTCGTCAATCTTTGGTTTAAGGGCAAAAGGTACTCGACGAGGCTTAAGGCGGAAGGGGGCTACTTCAGGGTTAAGGTTAAATGATAACAGGGTCCCCTTGTACTCGCCTAGTTTGTCTGCAAAGACGTCCTGGAATTCCTGGACAAGGGCCTCCTCCCAGTCGTCGCTGCTGGTTTGGTGAATACTGGCTACCTCAATCCCAAGTGGAGTGAACCATTGCAGGCCTAACAAGCTAGGCCGATCACGGTCGACGACGGTCAATGGTAAAGATGCAATACGATTTTTGAATGAGACCTGGACTAGGCTGGATCCAACGACCGGAATTCGGTTTCCCTGATAGTCCTTGAGTATGATTCTTTGGATTCTGAGGTCTTGCCGCCGGATGGCAAGGATTAATTGTTTAAGGGTCTTCCAGGAAACCATCGAGAGGGATGATCCTGAATCGACTTCCATCACGCAGGGCTGGTTTTCGATGGCGACCTTCACTCGGATCTTCTTTGTGTCTCATGATGAGGCGTGGCCAATCGTAATGGTTTAGTGTGCCTCTTCTCGTTTCGTTGAATGGGCTAGTGGTTTATTTCTGTAGGAGTGGTTGTTCCATTGGTGGTTCAAATGTTCCCGATTCACAGGACGACTTCCTGTGGTTTGGCAGCAGTTGGTCCCCCTCTGAAGTGGGCTGGATCCTTGCTTGCTTCTACAGACCTTTCCGATGTGGCCTCTCTTCCCACAAACATGGCAGAGCGCGTTGAGGAATTTGCAGGCTGATCGTGGGTGGTTTGCCCCACAACCAGCGCATTGATACTGCAATCTCTGGTTACGCTGGTGGCGTTGGTCTTGTTCAGACCGGAGCCGGTTGACCTCTTCCTCATCACTTTCTGATGACGATTTGAGGTCCTCGTGGTGGGTTGCCGTTGCATGTCCCTCAAGGCGAGGTGAGGCTTCGCCGGCGAGTTGGCGGAGTGGGGCGTTGGTGCGGCGCATTCGAGCAGCCAACTTCCTGGTTGCTTCTGCTGCAATAGCATCAGCGATGGTATCTGCAAGGCTGATGTCGCCTTTCGCCATCAGCTTACTTTGCACGTGTGGCGCATCTAGTCACAGAACTATTCGGTCTCTTAGAGCTTCTTCGAGGTCAGCGAACCCGCAGAGGCCTCCCAGGTTCCGGAGATCCGTGATGAAATCTGCAACGCTTTCTCCTTTCCACTGGTCTCTCTGGTAAAATTAATGTCTTCGGACAAGCGTTGGTACGGTAGGTGCATAGTGGGCCCGTAGGAGGGGCTCGAGAATGTCCCAGTCCATGGATTTCACCTCAGCCGGTTTCGCCAGTGCCTTAGCCATCTTAAAAACGGCAGGTCCGCAGTGAGTCAGGAATACCGCTCGCTTTTTCCCAGTAGTGGCATCCTTCAAGTTGTTGGTCTCCAGAAACATCTGGAACCGGTCCATGTATGAGTCCCAGTCTTCTTGTGCCGGGTCGAATGGAGCGGGTGGTATGGTGCCGCCGGACATGGTTTCCGCCGTTGATGCGCCTTCAGCCACATGCTCTGTTTGGTGCTCTGTAGTGTTCAGTCAGTTCTGATGTCTCCGTATCCCATCCTCATCGCCAGTGTTAAGTTCTGCGCATGGGCGCAAGGAACAGAGACGAGACGGTGAACAGTGAACTTCAACTCTTTATTAATCATTCTGAACAGAGCAAAAACCTAGGGCAGCAGCAGCCCTTTTATAGGCAAGCTGCTGATCTAGTAACCAATGAGAAACGTGGAGCGTTAACCCCCTTAACCAATGAGAGTGGCTTGTTAACAGCCAATCAGATTCTCCTGAACGGACCAATCCGATATCGCTATTATCGGCCAATCAGAAGGACTAGAACCCTGCTATTATCTAAAGGTTTTCATAAACTTTATTTAAGCGTTTTATTAGTTCATAACAATATCCACATGGGATGAAGCTTATGGTGTTTCAGCACAAAATTGCTTTCAACAAAAGAATCTGTTGGACGCCACTATTGGTCTATCTGCAGTATACAGTGAACCTAATTTTTTAAGAAGCAACTATTTGAGATTAATAAAGGAAAAAAATCTAGCTCAGGGTTGAAATGAGGGGTCCTTTGTACTCTCTGAGCTTGGTTGTTTTCTTCCAGATGTTTTATTACCCAAACAAGGTGATATCATTAGTGCACTGATATTAGAAATTAGTTGTCTCTTGCAGTGAAAAAAAAATAGAATAATCCTTGTTTTTAAAAAAAGACCTTCTAAATTGGAATTAAGATTTACAATATGTTATCTGGAAAAAAAATGGTATATTTTTATTATTTTCAGATAGATTAAGTGGGTCATTGAGGATACCTGCAGCAAGTAAAACGGAGTGTAATGTTCCTATATTTGGCAAATAGCCTTTTAAAGCCGGGGAGGACAAGCTTTTGAGATCTGCTTGCAGAGTACAAGAAGTATGGCCAGTTATGTCATTATCATGGCCAAATCATGATAGGCCCAGTAAAATGCAGGATTTGTTTTTCCCTAGTGCGAAGTAGCCAATTAACACACAAGGAGGGAAACTGCAACCTGTTTATTCTGTACAACACAAAGAGGTTGGGCATCACAAACTGAGACCCTCCAGTACACAGTTAACATAGCTGTTATACACTTTTGTAAAACCAAGGTATATAAAATATTGTAATCCTACAAACTAGCAAGGCTAGGCAACAAGCAACAATGCATTCATGCTCCTCTAGAGGTCCTTCTGTCCCCACCTGACAAAGTTTCTAGTTTAGTATGCAAACTTTCTAGCTAATTTATCTGCCACAAGAAAAGGGGAATTTAGTGCAAGTAATATGTTTACAACAAGTCTTGTTTCCATTGCTAGCCTCCTTCAGGATGGTACAAGTACTTTGATAAAGCTATCACAAAGTCTTCAGGGAATTTTAGGGCCAGGATGAGAGGCCCAGAAATGAGAAGCTCTAAAGACAGAAAGTTTTTCAGAAAAATTGGGCTTCTTTGGCTAAAACAAGCTATTTGTTCCTACAAATTTCATCACTACAGTGGGTAGAACTACACTGTAGGCCCTTTTATAAGTTTGGAGTAAATACTCATCGTTCCTTCATATTGCTTAAAGTTTAGAAAAGTCAGCCTGACATGACAGTTGTTGAGGATTTTTAAGAGGTGAGGTTAGGTCTCTCCAAACTCCTTAGAAATGCAAAAAGGGCCAAGAATTTTTATACCCATACATTCCAGGGGAGTTCTAAAGCTGTGTAATGCAAAACTATATCAAGGCTGCACATTGTTACATCCACAGAACTGGCATATGTGGAAGCAAAGTCTTGTGTGGTTATTGGGGCAAGTTTGAATATGTAACTCCTGAGGAGATAAATCATCTAGACCAGTGGTTCCCAAAGTGGGTGGTACCGCCCTCTGGGGCGGTGGTGGGATGCCTTAGGGGGCGCTAAGAGGCGGGGGCCACTAAAAGGCAGCAGGGGGGCATTCGAGGCACCGGCCCCGCAGGTTCACTCATCGACTCTAGCACTGCTCCAGAGCCGGCGCCTCAAATGCAGAAGCGGTGGCAGGTTACGTGCTGCCACAGCCGTGTTTGATGCGCCCCCCCCTGCCACCTCTTAGTGCCCCTCTCCTGGCCCCCTTGGGGATGCTAAGAGGCGGCAGTGGGGCATTCGAGTCACCAGTCCTGCAGGTTCACCCATTGACTGTAGCACTGCTCCGGAGCTGGCGCCTCCAATGCAGAAGTGGTGGCACGTTATGTGCCGCCACGGCAGCGTTCAATGCACCACCCCCTGCCACCTTTTAGTGTCCCCAAGGGGGCTGGCGGCGGGGCGCTAAGAGGCGGCAGAGGGGTGTTCGAGGTGTCAGCTGGCTCTGCAGGCTCACCGATTGAGGCATCGGCTCCAGAGCAGTGTTAGTCAATGGGTGAACCTGCAGAGCCGGCACCTTGAACGCCCCCCTGCCACCTCTTAGCATCCCGAAGGGGGCCAGCAGAAGGACCCTAAGAGGCGGCAGGGGGCAGCACATCGAACGCAGGCATCATGGCATGTAACATGCCACCGCTTCCGCATTGGAGGCGCTGGCTCCGGAGCAGTGTTAGTCAATGGGTGAAACTGCAAGGCCGTCCCCCTGCTGCCTCTTAGCCCCCCTCTGCTGGCCCCCTTGGGGACGCTAAGAGGCAGCAGGGGGGCGTTCGAGGCGCCGGCCCTGCAGGTTCACCCATAGATTGTAGTAATGCTCCAGAACTAGTGCCTCGAATACGGCAGCACGCTGGGAAAAGCTGCTGCCACTGCTGTCGCATTCTGTCTGTCTCTCCGTCCATCCGTCCATCCATCCATCCATCCATCCATCCAAAAGGTCTGTTTGCCTGCCTGCCTTCCTGCCTACCTACCTGCCTGCCTGTCTCTCTCTCTCTATCCATCCATCCATGTTCGAAGTGCCGACCCCGCAGGCACATCGGGACAGTAGAGCAAAGCCAGTCTGGGAGGGAGGGAGGGAGAGAGAGAGAGAAAGAGAGAGAGAGAGAGACCTGATGAATCAGATTGAATGAGGCCTAGTTTAGACTGAGGCCCTTTTCCACATTGAAACCTCTTTGGCTTCTATTAAAGGTTTTGTGGACGAAACATGGTCAAGACTATCAGGAAAGTCTCACATTTTGTTGAGGCTTTAAACAGGATCCATTGGACCAGATCTCCACCCTAAAAATTACTTTTTCCCAATGTATTACAGTGCCGATTCTGAAGAAGGCAAAACCAAAATGTACTGGTAAATTACAAGGAGAAAACACACACACACACACACTCCCTTCTAACCCTGCTGCAGCAGGTGATGGGACTAAAATAGAGATCTCATTATCTTTCTCCTCCCTCCCTCCCTCTTTCTTTATTTCTTTTTCTTTCTGTCCCTTCCTTCCATTCCCCCCTCTTTCTTTGCCCCTCTTTCTTTCTTTCCCTTTTCTCTTTCTTTTCTCTCTCTCTTTCTTTCTCTTCTCTCTCTCTTTCCCTCTCTCAGGCTCATCCCTTTGGATCGGGGGTTGCCAAACTTTTGGACCTCAGGGATCATCAAACTCATCATTTTAAATCCCGGAGACCACTAATATGAATTTTGACTGATGGTGGCTTTCTGGCATTGGTGGGAGAGAGAGAGAGATCTCATCCAACCTCTCTCTCTCCCTCTCCCTGTCACACACACAGGCAGGGGTGGGATTTAGACCCCTGATCTAAAGCTGTCAAAACTCCAAAAACTGGTCAAGTAGCTCTGGGGAAGCCTGTCATAAATTAGAACACTTGCTAAACAACCGGTCATTAAGTGAGGACCACTTGTATTTGGTTTGCCAGTCACCTGGTCACGCCCACTCAGTCACATGACCAGCAAGCCACACCCACCCAGTCATGTAACCAGCAAACCACATCCTCAAATTAGGCCACACCCACAGAAATTTGAATCCCACCTCTGGGTGGGGGGCACCAAGGATGAGTTTGTAGCACCAAGTGGGCGGTGGACAGAAAAAGTTTGGGAACCACTGATCCAGACTGCTAATCTAGCCATTTATTTATTGTATCCATTCCACTCCTGGCTGATGGCCACCCAGAAGGTGATAAGAAGCTGGACCTGAAATCATAACTGCTTCATTGAGAAAGGAGCCATGGTATGCCCTCTCAAGAACTATGACAGGAGTCAGGTGGCCCTATAAATTTTAACATAAAAATAGATAAGTCTTTTGTGCCATCTCAGACAACTGGATTATGTTGCGGGTTACTGTCAATTCCTATTGGGATGGCAGATTTACCTAACCTACAATTCAGGGTTGTCCTGCTAAGAGCCACAGAGGATGGGCTTTGTAATGCTTGAATCATGGTTTTTGTAATACTGTTGCACTGGGTTAACATGAGTTTTCTACCAAAGTCTCTGGGACAACCATGACCTGGATGACTGAGAATCTCTACAGCCATGCATTTTCTTGTATTTTAAATTTGTGTTGTGAATTAATAAAAGTGCTTGAATAAAGATTATTAAAAGTTTAAAGTAAAGTGCAGGGTTCTGGCCCTGCACTTCTGATTGGCCGATAATAGCGACATTGGATTAGTCCGTTCAGGAGAATCTGATTGGCTATAAACGAGCCTTTCCCATTGGTTAATGGAGCTAGCGCTCCCTGTGTTTTCATTGGTTAAGTACTCAAGAGCTTGCCTATATAAAGGGGCCGTTGTGGCTGTAGAGTTGAGCTGTTACACCATGTTAATAAAGAGTTTGAAGTTCACTATTCACCGACTCGTCTCCATCCTTGCGCCCATGCGCAGAACTTAACACTGGCGACGAGGGTGGGATGTGGAGACGTCAGAGCTGACTGAACAACGAAGAACGATAACAGAGCACGTGGCTGAAACGCACCAACGACGGAACCATGTCCGGAGGCGTCATACCACCCGCTCCATTCGACCCGGCACAAGAAGACTGGGACTCATATATGGATCGCTTCCAGATGTTTCTGGAGACCAACAATTTGAAGGATGCCACTACCGGAAAGAAACGGGCGGTATTCCTAACTCATTGTGGACTGACCGTATTCAAGATGGCCAAGGCACTAGCGAAATCGGCAGAAGTGAAGTCTATGGACTGGGACGTCCTCAAACCCCTGCTAAGGGCCCACTATGCACCGACCGTACCAACGCTCGTTAGAAGGCATGAATTTTACCAGAGAGATCAGCGGAAGGGCGAAAGTGTTGCTGATTTCATAGCGGATCTCCGGAATCTGGGAGGCCTATGCGGGTTTCTTCCAGGGGAAGCTCTAAGAGACCGAATAATTCTGGGATTAGATGCACCACATATTCAAAGCAAGCTGATGGCAAAAGGCAACATCAGCCTTGCAGATGCTGTTACTGAAGCTACTGCAGCAGAAGCAACCAGGAAGTCGGCTGCCCGAATGCGCTACACCCACGCCCCGCTTCGCCAACTCGCCAGCGAAGCTTCACCCCACTTAGGAGAACGGGCTACGACAGCCCACCATGAGGACCTCGAATCGTCATTGGAAAGCGATGAAGAAGAGGCCAACCGGCTCCGGTCCGAACAAGACCAACGCCAGAGATCGCAGTACCAATGCGCTGGTTGTGGGGCAAGCCATTCCCGATCAGAATGCAAATTCCTCGACGTGCTCTGCCATGTGTGCGGGAAAAGAGGCCATATCGGACGGGTCTGTAGAAGCAAACAAGGACCCAACTAGCCCCCGAGGGGGGCTAACTATCGCCAAACTACAGGAAGCCGTCCTGCAAAGTGACAACCCTTTAACCACCAATGGAACAACCACTCCTACAGAAACAAACCCCTAAACTNGAAAACCAGCCCTGCATGATGGAAGTCGATTCAGGATCGTCCCTTTCGATGGTTTCCTGGAAGACCCTCAAGCAACTCATCCCTACCGTCTGGCGACAAGACCTCAGATTCCAAAGAATCATACTCAAAGACTATCAGGGAAATCGAATTCCAATCGTTGGATCCAGCCAAGTCTATGTCTCGTTTAAGAATCGTACAGCATTCCTACCCCTGACTGTAGTTGACAGGGATCGGCCTAGCTTGTTAGGCCTCCAATGGTTCGCTCCACTCGGAATTGAAGTAGCCGGCATTC
>BHEV01006072.1:0-24506 GCA_004319985.1 Emydocephalus ijimae | reverse complement strand
TCTGGCGTTTTGCCTTTTTACAAAATCTTGCTAAATGTCCTCTTCCTCCACAATTAAAACACTTTTTAATTGTGTATGCAGTAGGAGTTCACTTACAATGAATCAACAGTCCTTTGTTTATCTCTCCCGTTCGAGTAAAGCAGTCTGGAGTCCATGCAGCAATCAGGGATCATCAAAGCCAGAGAGAGAGCAAGTTGCCGTTCCTTGCTTCTTTTAAAGTGCTTTCACAACCATCATAATTTACATTCCTCTAGTTAAAGTTGCAGACACTTTAACAAACAAACTATGATTACATATTTATTATTTTACCTAAACCAGTTAGGGTAAACAATGTTATCCCTAGCAAGGTCTTTACGAAGCTCGACCTGGCGCAAGCCTATCAACAGTTGCCGGTCAACGCAGAAACCGCCGAGGCACAGACCATAGTCACCCAACGGAGAGCATTTCACTGTAACAGACTCCAGTTTGGCATCAGCATGGCTCCGGGAATTTTCCAGTGCCTCATGGAGAGACTCTTGCAAGGAATTAAAGGGGTGGTGCCCTACTTCGATGACATACTAGTGTCAGCGGCCAACCAACAAGAGCTAGAGGATCGTCTAAGGGAGGTACTAACCAAATTCAAAGAGGCCAGGCTAAAGGTTAAAAAAGAGAAATGCCAGCTGTACACAGAACGGGTCGAATTCCTGGGATACCTCCTAGACTGACACGGCATCCACCCAACCGCAGAAAAAATCAGAGCCATTAAAGAAGCCCCAACACCACGGAATAAAACAGAACTGTAGGCATTTCTGGGACTGCTTAATTTTTATAATGTTTTCCTGCCCCCAAAGGCGACCGCGGCGGAGCCCTTGTATAGGCTTTTGGACAAGGCAGCCACATGGACTTGGGGAAAATGTGAGGAAGCCGCCTTCACCAAAACCAAGGACCTGCTCACCTCGGATGCTGTCCTAATCCAATACGAGACCCTACCACTTGCCATCACATACGACGCCTCACCTTTCAGCGTCGGCGCCGTCCTCAGCCACATGCTCCCGATGGAAAAGAAGCACCCATCGCCTTCTTTTCAAGGACACTTACCAAACTGGAAAGAAACTACAGTCAACTGGACAAAGAGGCCCTTGCTATCGTCACCGCAGTAAAGAGTTTCCATGAGTACCTCTATGGCCACAAGTTTATCATCATTACCGATCACAAGCCGCTGCTGGGAATCCTGGCAGGGAACAGGGCCACCCCGAACACTCTATCTCCTAGAATGACAAGGTGGTCTGAATTTCTTGCCGCCTATAGCTACCAGCTCACACACCGACCTGGTAAGACAATCACCCACGCAGACGCCCTGAGCCGCATGCCATTACCTGGCCTAGACACCGACCTAGCACCCACAACAGCCACCCTCAGCATAGAGACTCTGCCCGATCTACCCATAACCGTGTCAGACATTGCCCGCGAAACAAATAAAGACAAATGTCTGGCGTGGGTGTTACATTGGGTAGAAAAGGGATGGCCGGAAAGAGGCGACGACGAAGCATTCAGGACATTACGGAACCGGCAAACAGAACTCTCATTACAAAAAGGTTGTGTACTGTGGGGGGATAGAGTTGTTATTCTGGAAAGGTTACAAGAGAAGGTATTGGAGTTGTTACACAAAGGGTACCCGGGTATAGTTAGAACAAAAGCCCTGGCCAGGAGTTACGCCTGGTGGCCAGGGATGGACAAGCAAATCGAGACCTGGGTGGCAAAATGCAAATGCTGCCAAGAAACCAGACCGAGTCCCCCCGCAGCACCAATCCTGGAATGGGAAACGCCCAGGGGCCCATGGTCCAGGATCCACATAGATTTTGCCGGGCCCACGAAAGGACACATATTCCTTTTCACGGTAGATGCTTACTCCAACTGGTTGGAGGTAAGCAACATGAAAACCACCACCACGGAAGCCGTGACCAAGGAACTCAACAAGCTGTTCGCAACCCACGGCCTCCCAGATGTCATTGTGTCGGACAACGGGCCCCAATTTACCTTGCTGGAATTTGAAAAATTCCTAGCGAAACGGGGCATACGACACGCACTGACAGCACCGGCACATCTGGCGGCGAACAGGAGGGTGGAACGGATGGTTCAATTCACAAAAAAAAACCATCCAAAAAATTGAACACGGAGAAATCCAAGAAAAAATAAACAAAATGTTCTTGATACAACACATAACCCCAAATACGACTACCAACAAAAGCCCAGCAGAACTCTTTATGGGGAGGAAATTAAGGTCCCCACTTGACACACTGCACCCCACATACAACCCAGAAAAAAACCCCAAACTCCTCAAGCAAAAACCGAACATTCTCCCCAGGTGACGCAGTCTACGCAAAGAACCTTACCGGAGACTCACTCTGGGTACCGGCAACCATAACCCAGCTGACAGGTCTCCACTCGTACCGCCTCCAAACAACCGACGGACGAGCATGGAAACGCCACATCGATCAAATAAGATCGAGGACAGCCACAGGAAACACAACCGACACGCAAACAAACACAGACAGGCCCCACAACACATACCAAGAGGGTAGGGAATACCCCAGGAACCAGGAAACAATAGAAAGAAACCAGCCATATTCACCGGAAAGCAGCCAGCTCGAAGCCTCACTGGGGAGAAGCAGCCAGGCCAGCTCAACCAGCCTAGAAAGACCAAGCGGGAGCGGCAACAACCGCAGCTCAACCAGCCCGAGTAGACTGGGAGGGAGCTGCGATGAAAGGCCCAGAGAGCTTTTCCAGGCGGTTCCATCAACGAGGCAGAGAGCAACACAGAACCCGACCGAACTGGCCGGGAGCCAAGCAACAACTAACCTGCGCAGGTCAAGTAGGCAAGTACGAAGCCCCACCTACTTACGGGACTACATCACGTAGGACCAGACCAAGAGGGGAGGGGAGTTCTGTATGGACATTAACATACTTGGAAGCGCCACGCTATGATTGGCCAAAGCGCACGGCTATCTCATTGGCTAAGCAGGCCACGCTGATTGGCCCGTAACGAATCTCCTGCGATTGGTGGAAACTAATCACGGGAGATTCAAAGTGGTGCCATTGGCCACGGCTAGAGAATAAAAGCCGCGGCTGTTTCCTTTAAACCCCGAGCCGGTCCAGGAACTTAATAAAGAGCTGAAACTAAGTCACTGGTTCCAAGTCTCCTTTCCCGCGACGGACACGACAGATTTCAAAAACAAATGTATCAGATCTGGAAGGCAAATTGCATGGACTGTGACATCAGTGAACAAAGGTTAATGGACCAACGATGTGTGATTCTGAGCCACATTTTTTTCACTGCAACAGAATTAAGAGAAATTGAAAAGAAAGCAACTGATGGCCTGAGCCATACCAACAGAGAAAAATGATAATCTGAGTGAATTGCAGATTCAAGAACAACCTGCAGAAGAAAGAGGGGAAGAAGTTGCGGAAATTGGTGAAGATAAAGAATAAGAAAAAAGTGAAGATCAAGAAACACTAGCAGATAAAGATAAATTAGCTGAGAAAATAAAGGATCAAATGGAAGACACTGAAAGAATGCGCTTGCCAAAACTGAACCAAGTTAATCAGAAAGCACTAGCAAATGCACTGGAGAAAGTCAATGAAGCTGTGCAAACCATCCCAATTACTACATTAGCTGAAACTAATCAGCTGATGTATGCAGCAGCTGACATAACCAGAAAAGAATTGGGTTTGAAAATACAAAAGAACCAAAGAGGCAAGAAAGGGAAGTCAAAATGGAAAATTCGGTTGGAATTGAAAATTAAGAAACTATGTGGAGACTTGAGCAACCTGAAGAATCTAAGGCAAGGCCAGCTAAAGAACAAGCAGATCAAAAACATCTTGGCTGCAAGATATGATTTGGAGTACAAGGAGATTGCTGCAGTAATTGAAGAGCTGAAGCACAGAGTTGTTGCCATTGCTGAAAAGATTAAGAGATACGAAAATTGATTAATCCAGTTTTAACAAAACTCACAGTTCAGAACAAATCTGCACCAGTTTTATAAAAACCTGGAAAGGGAAGACGGGGTAACAACAAATGAAAAGCCTGGTAAAGAAAAAGCTGTGAAATTCTGGAAGAACCTGTGGAAAAATGACAAGAAGCACAAAACAAACGCAAACTGGATGAAACAGATTGAGTCCACAATGAAAGTGCCCAAAATGGAAGAAGTGAAAATACCAAATGAAATGGTTCAAAGGCAGTCAAGAAGAATAAAGAATGGAGTGCACCTGGATCAGATGAGCTGCATGGCTTTTGGCTGAAGGCATTAACAAGGTTACATGAAAGACTTGCTGTCCAAATGAATCAAATTACAGAAATGCCTGAAAATGATGAATGGCTAACAATTGGAAATATTTTTTTAATTCAGAAAGAGAAAGACAAAGGAAATGATTCAGGAAATTACCAACCAATTACCTGCTTGCCAACAAGCTATAAGCTTCTTATTGGCATAATTGCAAATCAAATTTATGGATGCTTGAAAAGGAAATATCTGCTTCCAGTAGAACAGAAAGGGTGCTGCAAAACTCAAGAGGAACAAAAGACCAGCTGCTGTTTGACAAGCTAATTCTGAAGAATTCAAACAAAAATTGAACCAATCTGTTCATGGCTTGGATAGACAACAAGAAAGTGTTCAATTCAGTCCCCCATAACTGGGTTAAGAAATGCCTGGAAATCTTTGGCATCAGCAGCAACATTCGAAAATTCATGGAAATTTCAATGAATTGCTGGAAAACAAAGCTTATGGCTAATGGAGAAGAACTAGGTGTTGAAATTAAACCAGGCATCTTCCAGAGTCACTCCTATTATTTATTCTGTCAATGCTACCACTGCAAACCATTTTAAAGAAGGTGAACGGTGGATATGAACTAGCAAAGAAAGGATTGAAAATTTCACATTTGTTGTACATTGATGATTTGAAGCTGTTTGGTAAACAAAAAGTGAACAGAATTCACTAATTGAAAGTACAAAAGAATTTAGCCAGGACATCGGCATGCACTATGGAATTAACAAATGTGCAACAATGGCAATCAAAACAGGCAAGGTCATAGAAGGTGATGGAATAGAACTTGACAATGAAGAAATGATAAAGGCAATGAAACCAGAAGCAGGCTATAAGTACTTAGGGATTTTAGAAGCCTCTGATTTAATGCATTATATAGTCAAGGAATCAACTTCAGCCAAGTAATTTCGAAGAATTCACAAGATTTTAAAGTCCAAATTGAGTGGTGGAAACATGATAAAAGCAATAAATACCTGGGCTATACTTGTGATTCAATACTCTGCAGGAATAATTGACTGGACCCAGATGGAACTGGACAATTTGGACAGAAAAACAAGGAAGCTTATGACTATGAATCATGCTTTGCATCTTAAAAGTGATGTTGATCAATTATATCTACCGAGAGCAGAGGGTAGTTGAGATCTCCTACAAGTAAAGCGGATTGTAGAAGAAGAAAGACATGGCTTGAATGACTACATCCAGAAAAGTGAAGAGCCAATGATTAAGAGAGTACATAAAGGAGGCCTTTTGAAGACAACCAAGTCAAAAGCTGAATATAAAAAAGAAGTAATTGAGAAGCGAATTGAAAATTGGAAAAGCAAAGCTATGCATGGCCAATACCTGAAAAGTATTGAAGGCAAAGCTGACCAAAAGCTTACTTGGGATTGGTTAAAATCAGGAATACTGAAAAAAGAAAGTCAAGGCTTTATCTTGGCTGCTCAAGAACAAGCCTTAGCCACAAATTGCATGAAAGCAAAGATTCAGCATGTCACCACCAACAGCAAATGCTGCCTCTGTAATAAGAATGATGAAACAGTTGACCATTTAATCAGTGGATGCAGCAAAATTTTACAAACTGACCCCAGCCTAGTTGAAAATTACAGACCAATCTCTTTATGCTGCATCACCTGGAAAGTCATGGAATCAATTGTTAACCAATTCATCATCCTCCACTTAGAAACAAACAACCTACTCTCTTTTGTTTTGACTTTTCCATTCAAGATAGTATCTGCTTCCAATATGCCTAGGCATTTGTAACCGTCATCCTTTGCTAATGCTTTCACAATGCTTCAATTTCACAGTTCTAGTCCTTCTATTTTTTCCTCTTTTCCTCATTGCATGGAATAGTATAGCACATTTTTCAAGTGCATTCTGATGTTGTTGCTGAACAGTTGAACTGTGTTGAGCATTGATTCAAGTCAAGCTGGGCTTTTTAGAGTTTTAAGTCATCCATGTAAAGTAGATGGTTTATCTTGCCATGTTGGCTTGAGATTTAGTAGCCCAGTTTTGTGTTTTATAGAATTACTGTCAGTGGAATTTATGCGATGTTGAATAGTAGTGGCGAAAGTGAATCCCCTCATCTCATCTTGTGGGACTTTCAAATATGTGTCCTTTCAAATACAGACAGATCACTACTTGGGAACACAACACACCAGATATTATGGTTGTTGAGGGCCGAAGCGTACAATTTCCTGACATTGCTGAATCAGGAGATGCCAGAATTGAAGAAAAAGAACTGGAAAATATCACGAAATATTGCAACTTGGTCATCAAAACTACACGGTAATGGATGAAACATGTAACAGTGATAGCCATTGTCATAGGGGATCTTGATACCATGTCTAAGAATTTTACAAAACACATCAAGAAATTGCAGCTTCCTGCAATCTCACTAGCGGAACTGCAAAAACTGTGCTACTTGGAACATGGTATATTTTAAGAAGCTACTTGGTTGATACCTAGGACACTGGCAGCAAACCGTATCAGCCATTAGCACAAGTCACTGGTATTTGTGATACATTTTTAAATGTTCAGTTGACTGAGTTTTATGTTTAATGAATAAAGTATATAATAATGATATATTTGCCAGAAGTTGGGATTTGAATCAGTGGTGGGATCCAAGATTTTTTACTACTGGTCCTGTGGGCATGGCTTGGTGGGCATCGCAGGGGATATTGTGAAATCTCCATTCCTACCCCACTCCAGAGGAAGGATACTGTCAGCCTTCAAGATTTTCTTCCTTTGCTTTGCATCTTTCGGCTGTCATAAGTAATGGGGGGAGGAGGGGGAACATGATATGGGAAGCAAGCTGGAGGTGTTACATAACAGAACTGTATAAGTTGGGGGAGGATGCCTCCAGGTTATCAGAGCCCAGCAAACTGCAAAAGCTTCTTTTTCCCAGATGGCCCATCTTCTTTCGATTTCAGTTAGTTTATGGGAAATATATGGACATGGTTGCAGAGTCCCCATCTCGTTTGCTTGTAATAACACCGCCCTGACTACTACGCACAGCCTCAAATCTTTATCAAAATATGTTTTGAGAAAAGATATATTTTCTCTAATTAATGGAGTCTAAGTATTTCTTTCTTGGATTTTGAATGGAGCACCATCTGACAGATACTGTAAAAACTCCATTCCCACCCCACTCCAGGAGAAGGATACTGTAAAACCTCCATTCCCTCCCCACTCCTGGGGGAAGGTTACCACCGGTTCTCTGAACTACTCAAAATTTTCGCTACCAGTTCTCCAGAACTGGTCAGAATCTGCTGAATACCAACTCTGATTTGAATGTAGTAAAAATTACTGGAGCATTGAGTTGATAAGGTTTTAGAAAACAAGTGGGTTAAGTTTTTACAGAATTTTAAAATACAAAGAGACTAGCATCTTGTTCATGGCATGCCTGGTATAACAATTGTTGAAAAAAAAATCTGGGTTATGGATGTTGCTATATCGTACCTGTTGATAATAGTATTGAGGAAAAACAGCTGGAAATAATAATTAAATATTGGTAAATATGGAAAAAGAAATCCATTGTTTTATCAATCATGACTGGAAAACTTGAAGTGATACTAAAGAATTTCCCTTTGTAGTTGTTCAGCTGATAAGATGTGTCTGACTCTTCACAACCCTATGAATCATAAGATGCCAGTTCTCCACTGTCTCTATGAGTTTGCCCAAATTCATGCCCATTGCATAAATAACATTATCTAACCATCTCAAAAGACTTCCTAGATATTTGGGAATAATAAATTTATCATCCTGAATACTCTAATTTTACAAATGACCATCCTGCTTAAATTCTTAGATGCTATCTTAATAATTACTAGGTCCTTAGGTAAGACTTGAATTATATTCTCACCAGTCTTGGATTAAATGTAACTGTAGATTTCTTACATCTAATAATATTTCTTTATGCTCCTATAATCAGCATTCCATGCTTCAAAACAAAGAAAAAAGACAAATTAAACACGTTATCATTTTGATGAAATTCTTATTGTTCAGTGGTGGGATTCAAATTTTTTTACTACTGGTTTTGTAGCAGGGGAAGGATACTGTAAAATCTCCAGTCAGAAGTGGTATTTGCCAGTTCTCCAAACTACTCAAAATTTCCGCTACCAAAATTTCAGAACTGGTCAGAAACTGCTGAATACCACCTCTGTTCTTGTATTTTGGATGCACTCAAATTATAATATCCTAAACTTTATAACAATAAAAATTGACTTACCATTTAAATTTAGAAATGGTAGCTACATGGTAGCCTTGGCTGACCCCACATAAATGCAGTTGGCTTGAACTTGATTAATTTGCCCAGTAAACTGATAAATATCCTAGAAGAAGACAATAGCAAACCAAGAAAACTACATAATGTGTCCATGTAGTCATTGGGATGTAATTTAAATCTAAATGTTTAGAAAAAAATAATCTATTTGAGAAAGTGAAAGATCAAGGGCATTTTTCCTCAATCAACTTAATTTGGTTCCCCCATTAAATCCTCATAGCTTAAGATAGATGGCATATGACCTTCCATATGCTTCCTATCTGAGATCCTTGTCTACTGTCATAAAATAGTCATTTACAGTTAATATTAATCAGCAAATGTCAAAAGGTTGTTGATCAAAAATAAAAATAACAAAATGCCTATTATTTGAAAATAATCCAAATCTATTCTATGCTGTAGCTTTTGATTTCTCTAAATACAATTTTTTTCCTCTAAGGTTTTTTTATTTTATACTTACAATAAATCCATCTTTCATTTAAACGGTGTGTTGACTGGGTAGATATATCTTGTGTGAACAATTGTAATTAATACCTTCTTACCAATATAACAATAATCAATATAACATTCCTTTATAAACTTTTATCTCTTATATTTATTATCTTTATAATAATCTTAACTTATTTCTCTATATATTCATCTACTCAGTTTTAACTTGTTTTATTTTCCAACCACTGGTAAAATGAATCCCATATCATATAATATTCAGTTTTTTCTTTTTCTTTGATTGCCAATATTAATCTCTTCATATCTGCACATTCTAATATTTTTTCAATTACCTTTCCTTCTGCCAGAATTTTTTCATTTTTCCAATTCTGAGCAAATACAAATCTGGCAGTCAATTCTTCCTATAAACGATAACTGCATATTACCCCATTTTTCCAAATCTGTCTTAATTTGTTGTTTCAGTTTATAATAGTTATCTTCCTTGATTGTTCCACATCTAGCTGTTAGTTGGATCCCCAAATATTTCACTTTCTAATGTCTAATCTACCTATTAACTCTCTTTTCTGTTTCTCTGTCATGTTTTTTGCTAAAATCTTAGTTTTCCCTTTGTTTATTTTCAATCCTGCCACTTTCTCATATTCTTCTATCTTGTTTATCAATTTGGGTCCTTCTCTTAGTGGTCTTCTAATATAAAAACCAGATCATCTGAGAATGCCTGTAGTTTGTATTCTTCCTTTCTGATTTCCATCCCTTTTATTTCCTTGTCTTTCCTAATATTCCTATTTAACACTTTCAACATTAATACAAATAATAGTGGTGATAAGGGACACCCTTTTCTTGTTTCCTTCTAAAAATTATTTTTTCCAGTCAATTCTCCATTTACCATCACTTTTGCATATTGTGTATAATATATTGTCTTAATCATTTTAATAAACCTCTCTCCATGATGCAAATGTTCATGATGCAAACTGGCAGAATGAATTGCCAGTTCACATTGTCAAATGCCTTCTGTGCATCTAAGAAGATCAATGCCATCTGTTTTTCTGAATGCGCTTCATAGTATTCCAAAGTGTTCAGGATTATTCTCATATTGTCTTTTATTTGTCCCTTGGGTAAAAAAACATTTTGATCTGGGTGTATAAAATGGTTTAAAAATCTCTTTAGTTTCTCTGCCATTATTGAAGCAAATATTTTATAGTCTGAGTTCAATAACGATATTGGTCTATAAGTTTTTATCTGTTGTAAATCAGAGTCTTCTTTCGGTATGAGGATAATATAGGCTTCCAACCATGAATTGGGTATTTTCGCTTCTATCAATACTTTGTTTAATACTTCCAACACTGTATTGCGAAGGGAGTCCTGCAAACTTTTATACAATTCTGCTGGTAGAGCATCCGGCCTTGGTGCTTTCCCATTATTTTGTCTTTTTATTGCTTCTGTTAATTCCATCATTGTAATTCTTTCCTCTAACATTTTTTAAAATATCTTCTAGTAATTTAGGTAGTTCTGCTTTTTAAATAGTATTCTTTAATTTCTCCTTCTCCAACTTGCTCTTGTTCATATAATTCCCCACATTATTTTTGGACTATTTTTTTTTATCTTAATTTCTATAGCAAAGGTTTCCTTTGTCATCTATCATTGTGAGATCCACTTCTGTTCCTTCTCTTTTTTAATTCTATATGCTAATCATCTTCCTGGTTTATTTGCATTTTCAAAGAAGTTTTGTTTTGATCTTTTAATTTTTTGTGCTAGTTCTTCTTTGTCTGTTAGTTCCATTTTATGCTTTATATAATTCATTTTATCTTGTGTATCCTTTCTTTGGCGGTTTCTTTGTAATTCCTTCTCCAGCTTTTTATATTCTTCTAATGTCTTTTATGCTTGTCTCCTTTTTCTATTTCTCTTTTCCTCATACATTATAGTTAGTCCTCTGATGTAAGCCTTTGCTATGTCCCATACATTTTGTAGTGAGGTTTCTTCTCTTCTGTTTTCAACAAAGAAGAATTTCAGTTCTTTTTCCATATATATAATAAATTCCTTTTCTTTCAATATTGAATTGTTCATTGTCCATCTTGACCTCTTTTTTTGTCCTTTCCATATTATTTTTATTGTATTATGATCTGCCCAAGTATTTGATTCAATATTTATTTCTTGTATATTACAGATTGCATCTTTTGATGCCCATATCATATCAATCCTCGTCTATTTGAGTAAAATGTATATTGGTTATTTTTTGGGTTCATTTCTCACCATACATCTTGGATTGCTAACTCTTCCATCATCCTGGAGAAGGATTTTGGTAATGTTTTCCTGTGTATTTTTTTTTCTTTTGTGTTTTATAGTTTATTTCAGCATCCACTATTGCATTTAAGTCTCCTAAAATGCATATATTTTCATACTCCAATTCCATTATTTTCTTGTGTAGTTTATTATAGAATTCGTCCTGATTCTGATTTGGTGCGTATATTGCCACTAATAATGTCTGTTTACAGTTATTTCCACTATTAATACTCTCCCATCATCATCTTGGAACATTTGTTTGGCTTTTATTGTATCTTTAATATATAATGATACTCCTTTTTTGCTTTGTTGTGCCAGGGAGATGTATAGCTTCCCATTTTAGGGTAATCCAGTACTTTATTATGTTGCTTTTTGATGTGAACCTTCTGTAGACAAATTATCCAATTTTAATTTCTTTAATTTATTAAAAATCATTTTTCTTTTTCTTGCTGAATTCAGTCCATTTATCTTAATTTGCATTAACTTTATTTCCTCTTCCATAACTTTATTTATTATAAGGTTTTGTTTTTCTTGTCGCTCTTGTCTCTCTTGCCTCCTTTGTTTTCTTCTCTTGTTGATTTTTCTTCTTGTTCTCTTTCCTCTCCTTTTTGTTGTCCATCCCTTTCTCCTGTAGCTTCTTCCCGATGGCTAATTTCTTCCATTTCCCTCATTCTCTCTCTCTCTCTCTCTTGCTCACTGAAATAATGATAATAAAACTGCTCCGCTTTCTCTATACAGTCTAACCTGTGTTTCTGTTCCTGCCATGTCACCATTATTCCCTGTAGTATCAGCCATCTGAAATTAATTCCTTTTTTAATTAGGCATTTTGTCACAAATTGGTATTCCCTCCTTAAATCTCTAACTCTTCTTGGAATTTGTTTCAAAACTGTTATTCCTTTTTCTTTATACTTCAATGGGTCATCTCTCGCTTTCTGTAGGATTTCTGTTCTTATATTTTTCTTTGTAAATCTCACATGTACCTCCCTTGGTAGTTTATTTCTCAATGCATATCTGATCTGGACTCTAAATATTTCTTCTTTGTCAACCATCACTTTTTCTTTAGTCACCTCTAATGCCCCTGCCACCAAGCCTGCCATTATTTCTGATAAATTATCTCCCTTTTCTTTCTCTATATTTTGAAACCTTAAATAATAGTCCATTTCCAATGTGATAATTGTTCTCTTCTTACTTTGATCAGCTAGTGTTAACTCTGACTGTCAACAAAGTACCATTATCTTTCAAGGTCATATATTTCTCCCTCTGTCTTCTATTTCTCCTTTCTCCTTTAAGTGGCATTGTTGCATTATTTTCTCATTTCTCTTTACTATAACAATTCCTTATTATTTAAAGTTCTTCAAAGTTTATATTCAAATATAGGAAGTTAGAAAATCAGAAAAAAAGGAAAAAGGAAAATGCAAAATGCAAATACCTCTTATTTTCCTGTAGCTTGGTCCAGTAAATCCAGTAAATCCAGTCCAGTTTTAAAGTTACTATCCATTCACAAGTCCTTAATTAATGACTTCCTTTCTCTATTTGTGCCAGAAACTGCTTTCCTCGCTGCTTTCTTCCAGGGGGAGTATTAACCCACCTCCACCTTTGTCTTTGGCTCTTTCCTTCACCCTGTTCTTCCCAGGGGGCTCTTTCTTTAGTATTTTTTAAAAAGATTTCTTTTTCTCACCCAGCTTGATCACACTTCCTTCTATTTCTTCTTTCTGTCGGCAGCTGCCCCAACCTCATAGCAGCTTGCAATGGCCACTTTCCTTTCCTGCTGGCTGGAAAGGCTGTCTCTGGATCCACCAGGAACTTTGCGGTGTCCCTGGGATCAACAGAGCACCCCCTCCTTGATTATCACCCCTCCGAGGCAATTTAGGTCCAGAATGGCTGTCAGGATATCAATGGATTCCCCAGGAGTTCCATGGAAGTCAGTCATGTTGCTGCAACATCAGTTCCACCCTCACTCTAAATGTTTAATAGTATCAGGGTTTACTTTTTTTTATAAATCATTTATTACTTTTCTGGTTTTCTCTCATAAGATAAAATTGTCAGAAATATAAGAATGTTTATTAACTTTCTTTCTGTTTCACCATAAAACATGGCCATGTGAAATGTGGTTTGTCTCTTAGAACTGATTAAAAACAGACAGTCAAAGAGTGTCATTCCTGAGAACCAGATCCTAGTTTCTTTTTTTTTTAATAAAAGTTTTATTGTTTTTTAAGACAAACATACACAACATAAAAACATCAAGCCATCTTCCATATATAAACATACAGTGTATTGGTTGGTTTACAAATTGTTTTGTGCTTCCACTTCATAGCCTTCACTTACAATTACATTGTATATGTTCTTGTATTGTCAATCAAATATTCCAAAATACATTAATATCATTGTTAATCAATCATTTGACTATGCTATTATTCATTCATGTTTTACAAGGTAATCCATATTTTACTTAATTTGTTTTATAGCAGTTCATATTATCATCTCAAATCTATCCTATAATCATTTTGTAGATATAATAAAAATAATACATCTTTATATATTCCTTATATTCTAAAAATCTGCATATTTCATTACCATGTTTTATTTTCTAACCATTGATAGAATAGATCCCAAATCTTATAAAATTGTTTATCTACTTGTTCTCTGATTTCAAATGTCAGTCTACTCATTTCAGCACATTCCAATATTTTCTTAATAACTTCCTCCTGTGTTGGTATTTTCTCAGCATGAATGAATAAAAGTATAGTCAAATGATTTATTAATAATGATACCAATGTATTTAATATTGGATTGAAAATATAAGATCATATACAATGTAATTGTAATTGAAGACTACGAAATGGAAGCACAAAACAATTTGTAAACCAACCGGCACACTGTACGTACATATATGGAAGATGATTTGATGTTTTTATGTTTTGTTTGTTTATGTTTGTTTTAAAAACCAATAAAAATTTTATTAAAAAAAATAATAGCTAAAAAGTGGAATTAGTGAAATTAATAAAAGTTTTACAAAAAAAGGAAAAGTGAAAGAAAGGGTGGAATGTGGAAATAGAACTGAGAGCGCCACCTAATGGTACAGGAAAAATTTCAGGACTCTTTGAAAAGCATTTGGTCTTTTTAAAATTGGATTTTGGAACTTAAAAGAAAATAAGAACTCTATTATAATAAAATAAAAATCCTGAAAAAGTGAAATATTAGAATATTCAAGAGGAAAGGATATTTGAAGAAATTGCTTTGGAACTCCCAGTGACTCTGGGAAAAAGTTGGAAAAGGAATTAATAGAAGGAACCTGGAAACTAAGATATGGACATTGATTGTTGAAATTAAATATAATATGCTGGTTAAATATAATATGCTGGTTGAAACAACTTACTGGTCATTTGGATTGGATATAATTATTGAGGAAGGGGGGAAAAGGGGCAGTGTATAAAATGGGAGAATTATTTGCAGAAATGAGACTGGATCTACAAGACATGAAGGAAATGGTGAAAGTAAGCTTGGAAATGTGCAGTAATATAGTACAAAAAATAGAAATGGCCATTCAGATGGAAGAACAAAAAAGAGAACCAGAGGGGGAGGAGTTAAGGAAACCAGTCTTGAAGATCAAGTGGAAGAACGAACATTTAAATGGGGGGGGGAATTAAAGTTAAAAATCTGTGATTTGATGTGAATGGTTTAGAAAGTTAAACAAAGGAAAAGGGAAAAGCCGAAGAGGGAATTACAGAAGAAAGATCGAGAGAGGGAGGGTGGGTAAAATAAATAACTGGAATGAGAAATGGAGGGAAATAATAAAGGGAAAAGGGGGAATTAAGAGAAAGGATCAGAAAATAAAGGGAAGCAGGAAGCAAACAAGAATGAAAAGAAATTACATAGTTAGCAGAATGAGAGACAATGGGTTAAAGAAGGATAGGGAAGGAGATTCTGGAAGGTAATGTGTTGTGATATATAAGAATAAGGGTTTAAAAATAGATAAGATGGGAACTGATAAGATTGAACTCTTTTTAAAGGTTATTGTTATACCAGATATAGATTTTATTGAAATAGACATGGAAATAGGAAATTATTATAAGAATATTAATTGATAATTACTGATGAATAAAATTAAAATGAATAATGAGAATTGTGATGGAAAGATTAATATTATTTTCTTTAATTAATTGAATAGATTAATATTTTTGAAATATAGATGATTTATAAGGCAATTGAGAAAAAGAATACCATGTGGAATCTGTCTTAAAATATATGTGCATATGTGATATGTAGTAGATAGGAGAATATTGTTATCAATGTAGAATGAGGTAATTTAAAAAATGACTATACTGGCTTCCGGCTAGGCATTGCATTGATATGTAGCTGAGGAGCGGATTGCCGCTCTGAAAGGATCCAATTTTCACTGTTTGGTGGCTTCCAGGAGCATGTCGGATCTTGGAGGGGTAGAGAGACAAAAGGGGAAGACCTGGAGATCTTGGGGAGGTGCCGCCATCCCAGAGATTACAAGAGAATCCCCCAAAAACCAGCAGCAGAAGAGGGAGATTGTACAGATCGGAACCAAAGACGTTGCAGCCCAGCAGCTTAAAGAAGAAGAAAGGAAGCAAAGAGTAGAGAACAGCAAATTGAGCAGTGGAAAGGTGAAATTAAAGAAGATTTCCACAATACTGATTTATACTACAAAGGGAAATTGAAAATTGAAACTCCAAACCAAACAGTGTAGCGAAGTGGCAAAAATATCGGAAGAAGTACTAACTAAAGAAATGGCAGGAATTCATGCTGATTAATGCAGTGCTGAAAACGGAGGAGCTGAAGGGTGAGACAACAGCATTTACTTTTACCTTGGGAATTGAAAAGTGGGTTGTATAATTATATTTTTGAAGAGAAAGTGACAGTGACGGTGTCCACGTGAGACAGAGATTGGAAGAACACCTGAGAGTAAAAACTTGAAAGAACAATTGACACTTTGAAAGATTTAAGGAAAGGATTGAGGAAAGAAACTTTATAATTGCAATATTTGTCTGATAACTGTGATAACGAAAAAAGGAAGAAATAAGATAACTAAGATTTATAAGTGGAACTAGGACGTGTGGAGAAAAAGAATTAAGGAGCAAGAAGAAGCCAAAACAGAAAGGAGAAACAAAATGGTAGAAGTGACTGTGCAAATTTAAAGATGACATTTTGAACTTGAACTAAGAACTGTAATAACGTATTTATCAAGAAGAAGAAGAAGAAGAAGAAGAAGAAGAAGAAGAAGAAGAAGAAGAAGAAGAAGAAGAAGAAGAAGAAGAAGAAGAAGAAGAAGAAGAAGAAGAAGAAGAAGAAGAAGAAGAAGAAGAAGAAGAAGATCAATGGATATCACTCAACTGGTCAAACATAGATGTAACTAAATATTGGTAAAACGTAATCTTAATAGATATATATCTGTTAGAATATTGAGCTAAGAATATTGGTTAATAATTTTTGAATAACTGGACAATTGAAAGTGCGTTGTATAAATATAGAACTCAGACCTTTAAATAATAATCATATAGTAAGAAATTGAGATATTTTTATTCGGAGGTAAGCATATAATTAACCACACGATAAGTTACGTCAGCTGAGAATTCAGCGGCTGCTATAAGTTTTGCAATATCTTGGTGCACTCTAATGTTGGAATTAGGGACATGCTCCCATAAGAGACGGAGCTACCTGAGAGAAGCATGGGTAAAGAAGGAAGCGGCATAGCAGCTCTGATGGCCCACGCATCAGACTGATGGGCCCTGCGTAGGGCAAGTTCGGCCCGTTTTTCCTCTGGCTTTAATGCCTCCTGCGCTTCACTGGGAATGGAAGATGAGGACGCTAATCCCACAATAGGTTCATCTACCTCAGGAGTATTCAACAATTTTGAGAAATCAGGGGCCAAATTAAAATATTTCCTGTCATATCCCATGGGAGCAGGGTACACCATTGCAGATGCCCACTGTTTCTGTACCAGGTCTGAAAACATGTGAGGAACTGGAATCACATCTGCCTTGACTACTGGTTGGTTGAAAATTAGATCTTCTGGGTCTTCCGATTTGAGCTTCTTCAGCAACAGACCGAAAATGCGACTCTGCATGGTTTTGATCTGTGCTCACCGCTGGAGCACCCCAAGCCATCTGGTTTTGGGGCTAAGCCACCCCGTAGAGGTGGTGAAGAGGGGGGAGACTGCCTGCAGGGTTGAGGAGAGCCGCATCTCTCCTCCTCAGCTGGCCATTACTCCCTTTCCCGAAGGCGGTTGTAGCGGTGATCAGAAATGGCCATCCCAAAGAGGAACTCAACTGGAAAAGAATGTGCAGGAGGAAGATAAGAAGAGAAAGTTCTGGTTGACCAGGTTAAACAGCAAAAGCAACAAATAAGGTACCCTGGAATTTAAACTATAAAAAAAATAACACTGTTCCCAAAGAAGATTTTCAAGCAGCGAAAGAGAGAGAAAAGGGAAAGGGTTGGGGTTTTTTTCTCTCCTCTTCCTTTCCCCTATACTCACAGCTAAGAGACTTAAGCAAGAAATTTTTTAAAAATCCACTTTGACATCAATAGGCATTTAAGCTGAAAATAAAATGTCAAAGGGATAATAAAAATTTCTGAATACTCAAAAGCTTTTGAAAGTAGGAAAGGAGGGAAAAAGAATAAAAGGACAGGATCTGGAAGGGAGGAGACTGTCTGGAATAAAAAAGAACTTACAGTAAAATCTCAACAAGACTTCTAAAAGATACATTTTAACTGAAACATGGCAACAAAATAGTAAAACCCCAGGAAGAGAAAGTGAAAAAAGAAGTAAGAAGAAACAGCTCGGAGTAGTTGGATTACTTGGTGACTTCTGGATTTTTGGTTACTGCATTTGAATGACTAAAATCAATTGGGTGGTTGTTTAAAAGTGTTGAAAATGGCACCACTTTTAGAAGAACTGAAAATGGAACTTAAAAAGTCCAAAAAAAATGCACAAGAAGGGAGAGGTTCTTTTGGCTTCGTATTTCAAGTCTTAGAAATGGAGATTTGGAACTATGAGAAACAACAAGAAAAGACTGCAAAACAAGAAGACTGGGACAAAGAAGAAGCCATCTTTAATGAACAAGTAATTTTATGTAGGGAAAAAAAGGAAATGGGGGAAAGAGAATGAAAAGTTTAAGATTTGGAGAAACAACCCAAAAAAGTATAGTTTGAAAAATAAGTTTAAAATTAGAAAGCAACAGAAGAGGGAAATGCAGAAGAGAGAATTAGAAGTAGAGAGACAAGGGGATAAAAAGGGGAGGGAGAAGAAGAGAGGGAAGAAAGAAAGGAAAAGAAGTTATAAAGGACAGAAACAAGATATGGAGAAACAGGGCCTATTTAGGGTGAAAAATCTAATATAATGGGTGAAAATCTAATTGAAAAAGGGATTCTGCAAAGGTACATATTGTTATATTAGAAATAGAAATAATTTCAGAAAATATGAAACAATGTATGATCAAAATGATGGATAAAATAGTTATCGTAATTTAGTGGAATGTTTGTGAATAAATAAATGTAATAAAATGAATATTTAATGATTTATAAAACATAAGTGAAGAGAAATAGGGAAAAAATTAATTATGGAAAGATTATATGTGTCCCCAAGGAAATATGATATTTAATTGAAAAGAAATGTTAAAGATATTAACACTTTAATGAATATTAATGATAGAACTGAATTGGAATGGAATGAGGGTTTTAATTACATATATTTATAATCCTTTTTTAAAAGAATATAGTGTATATTTTAAAAATGTACCAAGCAGAATTCGATTGGAAGTTATGTATTATATATTATATTGAATGTTATAACCTTAAGGTATACATTGAAGTTTAAGAAAGAGTTGAATGGATAAAATTAAAAGATATAAAGGTGTCATACTCCAATTAGTAACTACAGGAGAAAATTTGTTTAATGAGAAAAGATAATATGAAATTGAAACAGGACAGACAAAAGTATAAACATAGTGATTTGAATTGAGATGAGATAATCAAAATAAAGTTGAGAAAATTAAAAGAGGGGAAAAACTATATAGAAAATGCAGAATAGTAATAAAATATGGAATAGAACACAAAAATGAGCATGAAATTGAGTTTATGTCTGTATAAAGAAGTGTAACCCAGGACCATGCTATTTTCAAAAAAGATTTTTTACTTGTATTTTGTGTGTGTGAAAACCCAAATAAAACTTTAAAAAAAGAAAAGAAAATCTTCTGGTCCTACTTCTGAAGGAGTTGGAGTGGTAGAAGGGGCCGACTTGTTCAAGCGTGCAATGTTTTTTGCTTTAAACAAAAGTGATCTGAATAGTTGTGGGCGGAATAAGCCTGTAAATACAGGTTGATCAGGAACAAGGCCCCATCCTCAGACATCCCCCTTTCTAGAGGTTCCACTTCTGACAGGGCCGAGTCACTGTCATGTATTGATCCTGATTCAATCTGTTCCATATGATCAATTTTATCCACTTCTTCGGTCTCTTCCTCCTCCTCCTCCTGCAGCCCCTGCACGGGCAACATCCCCCTGAAACTGTACCTGGGTATAGTGTTGCTCCAATCTGGTTAACGACCTTACCAATTGAGAATCATAGTCAGTGGTTACAGGATATTCCCTGGTCAGAACTGCATGTTGAAGACCTGCTGCAATTCCCTGGTGGATTGCCAGCTCCATCCATGTCTTCATTCTCTCTGGAACTTCCTCTGGAAGAATGTCGTCCTGTCAAAGACCGGCAGCTGTCAGAGTGAATGTAGCTTCAGGAGCCCTTTGCATGGTCTGTGTTCCAGGTAACTGAGCCTGTTGACTCTGGGAGACCAAACTGTGTCTGGATGAGAGGGAGAGATCTAGGGGAGGAGGAGGGTGGGAAGAGGTAGACGGTACTGGACTGGGGGCAGAAGGTCCTGTAAGGCCCTGTGTGCCTCCCTTGCATGCCTATCTATTTGTTTTTCTAATGCTTTATGGCACCTGTTGGCATTGTTTTCTGAAGCTTTAGAATGACCTTTTGTCTACTTGGATTTGTGCTGAGATTTAGCTTTGACCCTTGATGTTGAGGTCTGAGCGCTACTACCGCCTGCCATTTTGATTGAAAGAGATGCAGTATGCTTGTTATTCAAAGCGATACTGTGGAGGCGGTTGGCATGCCCAGGGGCCTGATCCAAGAAGGGACTGGTTGCCCTGATAATATCTTATCCCCTTGTTTTTTTTTAATTAAGATATATGTATATATAATATGAGTTGTATCACAGCAATAATATCTTTTGTTATTAAGATATTAATACTGATTATTATTATTGTTGTTGTTGTTATTATTGTTATTATTATTTTGTTGTTGTTGTTATTATTATTATTGGAATGAATGATAGTTACCAATATATAGAGATATAAATATATATATATATCTAAATTAATAGAAAAACAGCTTGATATAGTGAATATCCAAACAGCCAAACTAAGAACGCCTGAAAAGGCCAAGATAATAGAGGCCTTCAACAGCTTCCCTGCACAGGTGGACATGGGCCTGGGCGCTCACTGTTGTGCCACTGAGTGGGTAAGGCTGTGAGGGTTAAGTCAACAATAATGCACGGATGGCCTCAAATCTAATAAGAAAATGAGGTGTAATAATTCCTTAGGTTATCAGAAGAAAAACCTCTGAAACTACTCACATAGCTCGAGTAACGAATAGCGCGGCCATGCAGTTTTTAAAACAAAGGCAAAAACAATGGCCGTTACTTTTGGCGCACACGCGCTTCCCAGCAACAAACTCCCACTGTGTGGGGAAATGCCAGCTTCTCCTTGTGGCTAAAAGAAATGGCTGGGAAAGGGGTGGAAAGAATTAAGCTTACTGCTTTCCACACCAAGACAGTGTTCTGAGGGGAAAAATCAAATGATACGACTTGGATGAGAGTGAAAACGCCCATGCCGCTATTGCCGATGTAGAGAAGGTCAATGCAGAATCACAATGTCAGGGGGTAGAACAAGCAGATGGGTTGGGCTCAGAACAATGCCGAAGCCGCCCGCTGCTTCGGAACGCGAAACAGTGCTACCTGAAAATGCAAATGATCTCCGATGACCAGATGGAGAGAGCTAACGTTGGGAGATCTTAATGTGATTTGGAGGCAAAAAGCCTGAAAAAACAAACTGGACTATATCCAAACCGGATGAGTAATACTCCCGTTTCGGTCAAGGAAGAACAATCCACAACGAGGCTGAGCCAAAACTGGGGAACGCTGGGGAGGAATCCCGTGGAGGAGGAGGAGCATTCCACAAATTAAGCCCAGCCGAGACATGTAGAGACTGAAGCACCTCCCACTACTGGATCCTCTGAACAGCTCATGGGAGAAGGCATCATTTCATCTTAGGTTCCAAAATGTGGTGGAAGACAGAAAGGAAGATTTACCTGCAATTATGACGATAGCGGCAGCTTTACAGAAACCCAAACTGGAAATTGAAAATGATGTAGACGAGGTCTACAGAGTATATATACACACTATGCAGAGAGACATAGACTACCCCAAGAGGTTCACATTCAATTTGCGAGGAAGACAACATGAGACCTGCTCTATAATAAGACCAGAGATGAACCACTTGTATACAAAGATCTTGAAGTGGTTACACTGAAACAGATACCCAGGAGAGTCAGAGAGCAGAGAAGGTGCTACCAATTTTTATCAACTCAACTTATTGGAAATGGTATTCCATTTAGGTGGCTCACCCCAGAGGGGCTTTTAGTTTCATGGTAGGACAAAAATACAAAATTGATACAACTGAAAAAGCACAGGAATTTTGTGAATGACACCTAAGACCTGAGGAAGAACAAGAAAGTAGAGACGACTTAAATACGAGAAGCCAAGAGGAATAACTCTCCGGAGAAAAAGAATCTGATTCACACTCTAAACCACAAAATCTTAGAGAAGCAGGGGAAGGCAACAGACTAAGAAGAAGAGAGCCTAGAATAAGGAATTAAATGAGAAATGCCTCACACAGCCAGTGACACTGATGGAGAAATCACTTTATTTTCAGTCAATATCAATGGTTTAAATTTATCATCAAAAAGTAAACAGATATTTGAGAAACTCAAACAACAAAACGCTGACATAACTTGTATCCAAGAAGTGCATATTCCAAGCAGACTTCTTAAAGAATATAAATTTGGGTAAAATGTATTCTGCACTTGCAAACAAAAAAAAAAGGGGGGGTATTGCAGTATATGTAAAGGACTGGTTGCAACATAAACAAATATACAAAGATCAAGAAGGGAGAATGCTTTTTATTGAAATAAATGTAAACCAGAAAAAGATGTTATTAGTCACAATATATGTCCCAAATACAGACCAAAAAGACTTTTATAATAGGCTTCACCATGAGATAATAGAATTTGAGTATGCTAATGTATGCATTGTTGGGGACTATAATGCAATCCCAGACAAAGATAAAGATTACAGAACTTACCCCCTCCCCCCCAAAAAGGAAAGGCGAATACTCCCTTCATCTTTTAATAATATAGTAAGAGAACTTAACTTGAAAGATGTGTGGAGAGAATTAAATCCAAATAAAAACAATATACTTTTTTTTCGAACCCCCACCACTCCTTGGTCCAGAATAGATCAGATGTGGATGGACCCTGGGTTAATGGAAAATATTGAAATGATTGAGATTTTGCCAAATCTATGGGCTGACCATAATCCCATTCAAATTAAATGGAAAGAAAAGAGAAAAATTCAAAGATGGACATTTAACAATACCATATTAAGATTTAAAGAATATATTGAAATGTTAAAGAAAGAATTGAACTTATTTTTTGAAATAAACAAAAGAGAACATATCTCCCTGCAGAATCTTTGGGATACAGCCAAAGCCTATGTGAGAGGTCTAACTATTGCTTACAATATTAAAAAGGATAAAGAAAAAAGACAGCAACAAAACATATGGAGGGAGAAACTGAAAGATTTGGAAACAAGTAGACAAAAGGACCCGAACAATTCAAACATTAAGAAAGAAATAGATCTGGTAAAACATAAGATAAATCTAAATGTACAGGAAGATCTGGCCTGAAAAATTAAATTAGCAAAATAAAGTTATTTTGAAAATGCAAATAAGCCGGGGAGGTGGTTAGCCCATAAAATTAAAATAGAACAAGAAAAGAGAATGATTGTAGCTCTCCAAGATCAGGAAGGGAAATTATGCATGCAGACCCAAGAAAAGAAAGAAATTGCTAAGGAGTTTTTTTATGAAATGGTATAAACAGGAAGAAATGCCAGAATAATCTATTGATCAATATTTGAATGAAAAGAACTTGCCCGAAATTACTGATGAAGAGAAACAAAATGTGAATAACAAAATATCTATAGAAGAAATTAGGAAGGCAACCGAACACAGAAAGCAAATAAGACTCCTGGCCCAGATGGAATTCCTTTGGAATTCTATAAGGAATTCCAAGAAACAATAGAGGAGATATTGGTGGACTTGTACAGTGAAGCCCTGGAGAATGCTAACATGCCTAAATCATGGATGGAAGCATATATTATCCTTATTTATAAAGAACAATCAGACCCACAAAAAATTCAAAACTATAGACCAATATCACTGTAAATGTAGATTACAAAATAATGGCCACAATATTGGCGGAAAGATTAAAGAGAGTATTAAGTAGAATTATCCACACTGATCAGAATGGCTTCCTCCCCCATAGGCAAATAAAAACAAATACAAGAACCGTTATGGATATATTAGAATATTATGAAGTATACTCAACCAAGACCATGGCATTGATATTTTTAGATGCCCAGAAGGCTTTTGACAACCTGAATTGGAACTTCCTTATTAAACAACTGATAGGCATGAAATTTGATGAAAATTTTATAGGATTTATTAAGACAATTTATAACATGCAAACTGCAAAAATATTAATAAATGGAGAAAATACAGATACCATAAAGATAAATAAGGGAGTAAGACAAGGCTGCCCCCTAGCTCCTCTATTGTATATATTGGCAGAAGAGACTCTCCTAGTACAAATTAGGCAAAAACAAGAGATTAGAGGACTAAAAATTAAAAAAGAGGACGATAAACTCCAGGCATTCGCCGATGATACGGCATTTATATTAGAAGAACCCTTAGAAACGAGCCCTATACTTCTAAGAGAAATAGAAGAATGTGGAAAGATGGCAGGGTTAAAAATTAACAAAGAAAAAACAAAAGTGTTAACAAAAAAACTG
>BHEV01006071.1:331-24570 GCA_004319985.1 Emydocephalus ijimae | reverse complement strand
CAAATTATAGGCCCATTTCATCACTTCCTGTAATACCAGAAGTGATGAAATGGCCCTGTAATTCGGCCTGAGAAGCCTTGCAGAGGCTTTTACCAAGCCTCTGGAAGGCCGAGAAAGGCCTCAAACCAGCCCAAAAAATCAGCTGTGAGGTGCAGTGCAGGTAAGGGGGTAAGGGTGGGGATTGCGCAGGTATGCGCAGGGGGTGTGGGGAGGGGGGAGGGCATTGCATTCTGGGTACTGGCACGTGAGTACGGGAGTGCTGGCGCGCTCGCAATTTTTGGTACAGGAACCCAAAAAGCCACCACTGCTATAGGTGCTATACTACTATAAATTGAAAAGTAAAGTAAAATAAAAATACAAGAAAACAAAAAAAAAAAAGAAATAAAAAATAAAAAGAGAAAAGAGAAAAGAAGAGGGGGAAAAACTTAAAATAGTAATTCTCAGCCTGTTTCCCCAAACCGTTTGACCACCTGTTCACCTCTTCTTAGTTAACAGATAGTAAAACTCTTCATCCCACAAGTCAACTCTTAACCTTAAATAAGTTCAGGGGACAATGCCTTTTTCATTACATTACTTAATAAATACAAAATTCACTATTTCATATCTCAATTTTTAACCATAAGTAAGTAAATCCAATACACAATAGATTTTCCAGTCCAGTTGTAAGTCCAGAAATAACACCCTCAAATAATATTCTTTGCACATTCTTACATAAACACATTAAACAGCCAATGAGACACTATACATCTTTATATCATCTTCAGATCAGTGTTCAACCATTTGTTTAAACATTCCAGTTATTATTGCAGAAATTTTCCTTACATCTTACACAACTATTACTGCATTCAGCAGCCAGCTTTCAACTTCATATTCATTTTATAATTCAAGTTGATTCATTTTATGCTTTCTCTAAATCAACAATCTAAACCTTATTTATTACATTCATGCATTTTTCAATTGCTGAAAAGTGAAAGTGTGATCTCACACCTTTTTCATAACACAATGTTGTATTACACTTCCCAAATTTTGCTCATTGTAATCTCTTGTACCCTTTCAATCAGAATTCTGCCAAACATCTCAGGCATTTTTAACAAACTAATTCCCCTGCATTTTATACATTCACTTTTTCCTCTGTATAGGGGGAAAATGATATTATTCAAAACATCAGGCACAGATGCAGTCAGCAAACATACTTTAAGCAAATTATACAGCCACTGTATAAGCAAACTACATATATTTACTACGACATCTACATCTACAGCTTAAACATTTTTTAATTTACTTGGCGGAATTTACGTATGTACTTATTTTCTCGGACACATTTATAGCATTAGCTTCATTTCTTCTCTTTGAAAAATCACTATCCTTTTCAAACAAATCTTAGAAATATGTCTTCCAGATTTCCCTCATTTCAATTTCATCCAGTGTCATCAGCAAAGAGTTTTTTCTCTGTTGCATTTGCAGAAAATTGCCTGAGAGGCTGTTCCACATTGGAGCAAGAATGAAAACTTTGTATTTAAACTAAAACATTAAAATGGAAATTCCTGTTTAATCAGTGGTGCAAATCATTAATTTAAGCATACAATGTAAGTTTTTTGCAGTCACTTCCATAGATGGACTGATCAATAATGTTTTTAGCAATGGTGAAGAGGAGACTAGATGGTGGAATTTTCCAAGGCTGTTCTCTCGACAGGTCCTGTAAGTCCGTGAACCACGATCGCCTGGGCCAGTAAGGGGCGACCAATATCAGTTCTGCTCGTTCCTCCAATAACTTCTGGATCAACCTGGGTATTACAGGGAGTGGAGGAAACGCATATAGAAGTCCGGGAGGCCACTGACATCGCAGAGCGTTAACGGCCTCCGAGCCCGGAGTCGGCTACTTTGAAATATACCGGGGCAATTGGGCATTGAGGGGAGAGGCAAATAGATCGATCACCAGTTGCCCAAACCTCCGCACTGCTTCCTGGAAAAGAGACGAGTATAGGCGCCACTCTGCCTGATCTATCGAAGCTCTGCTGAGCCAGTCCGCTTGTGTGTTTCAGGCTCCTGCTATGTGCTCTGCCTTGAGTGACAACAGATTGGCTTCGTCCCACTTGAACAACCTGGCCATCTCCAGTATCAGAAGTTTGGAGTGGGTACCCCCCTGTTTGTTTACGTGGGACTTGGTTGTGATATTGTCTGTCAAGACCAGAACGTGGCGTGATTGGAAAAGGGGGAGAAAACTGCGTAACGCCAGATGAACTGCTCGCAGCTCCAACAGGTTGATGCTTTGTGATTGTTCGGAAATAGTCCAATTTCCCTGTGCAGTGTGGGATTGGAAGTGAGCTCCCCATCCTACCAGGCTGGCGTCGGTTGTGATCATTGCCCTGCAAGGTTCCTTGAAAGGACACCCCTTGTTTATCATGTTTTCCAACCACCAGCGGAGCGATCGGAGAACATTGTGCGGTACCTTGATCCGGACGTTGGAAGTGGCTCTTCCGGATCGCTGGAAAGGTAGCAGGAACCATTTGCACATCTCTAGAATGGAATCGAGCCCAAGGCACAATGGAAATACAAGAAATCAGTTTCCCTAACAGTTGAGACAGAACTGCCAGGGAAACCCTCTTTAAGGCTCTGATCTCTCTGGCCAAAGACTGGATACTGTTGAACCTGTCCTGAGAGAGAAAAACCTTGCCCTCCATGGTATCCATCACTGCCCCTAAATGAACTAACCTAGTTGAAGGGATCAAATGGCTTTTATCCCAATTTATGGAAAAGCCGTGACCTTGAAGGATCTCCAGAGTAATCTTGGTATCCAAATTTGCTTGATGTCTGGAAGATGACATTAAAATATCATCCAGATAACATTGTAAATGAATAGATTTAATCCTGAGGGAGGCAGCCAAAGCCGCTAGGACCTTGGTAAAAGTCCTAGGGGCCGAAGCCAGACCAAATGGTAGGGCGATATATTCGTAGTGCCGATCACAATAGCAAAGTCTAAGGTATTTGTAGTGAGCAGGTCTAATTGGTATATGTAGATAAGCCTCTGTCAGATCATAGAGACGTCAATAGGACATTGTTCTCTCTGATGCTGAGCAGAATGGACTGGAGAGTAGTCATTTTGAATTTTCGATAAACCAATGATCTGTTCAGACGTTTGAGGTCCAGAATTGCCCTCCAGCCCCCCGAACTCTTTGGGACCACAAACAATACAGAGTAACAGCCTTGACCCAATTATTCAAATGGGACCTCTCTAATGGCCCGAATGTACAGAAGATGATTGATAGCCTCCTGCATCAACGCTTTCCTTCATCGGGTCCGTGGACCTAGGGCGCCGAATGCAAATGGGAGCTGCTGCCAAGGACTCACTTGGGGCGACGAAAAAATCGGCCTCTGGTACTTCTGGGGTTGCTTCTGTTTTGGCCTCCCTGCTGACCTGGGTCAGAAGATTCCAACCTATCCTGTCTAAAACTGGGTCTGTAGCCTGATGTTCTTTGCAATCTGGGAACGTATGGGCCTTGATAGTGGGGCCGAAAGGAACCCCTTCGAAATGAAGAGGTGTTCTGTTTGCAGACCTCTGAAAAAGAGGAGGAAGCACTTTTTTCTTGTTTCTATTCTCAATAAGCAGGGGCTCCAAGACACTGCCAAATAATTTATCCCCCAATATTGGGGCTGATGCCAGCTTGCATTTATGCTTGGTATCCGCCTGCCAATGTCTGAGCCATAACAGTCTCCGTGCTGATACATGAGATGCTATGGCTCTGGACCATAATTTGACTGCATTAAATGTGGCATTGGCGGAGAATTCTGCCGCTGCAATAATCTTAGCAATGTCCTGGTGGGCTCTGACATTGGCAATATAATCCCTCAAGTGGAAGAGCCATTGTAGGGAAGACCGTGTAAAAAAGGACACAGCTGTAGCTGCCCTAATGGCCCAGGCGTCAGAAACATGTACCCTATGGAGTGCCAACTCTGCTCTCTTTTCCTCCGGTCTCAGGGCTTCCTTGGCCTCATAGGGAAAGGTTGAAGAAGAGGCCAGTGCCACAATGGGCTCATCCACCTCCGGCGTTTTGAGAAAATTTGAAAACTCTGGTGCTACATTATAATATCGTTTATCGTACCCTGTTGGGGCTGCGTAGGATGCTGCTGATGCTCATTGATTTCAGGAATAGTTTCTGCCTCATTAGCCGGTTGTAAGAATATTAGATCCTTGGATTCGTCCTGAGACCCTGTTGACAATGGATGAGGGCTTGATGTGCCTAGTTTAGCGGTGTTCTTTGCTTTGAACAGTAAAGATTTAAAGAGGTGCAGACAAAAAAGGCCAGAAAAGGTAGATTGGTCCGGAAGGAGGTCTTCGTCATCCGACATTCCTCGTTCTAGTGGGTCAGCCTCTGACAAACCCAAGTCCATCTGATGGATCGACCCCACCTCCATGGGAACATCCTGGTCATCTAATTCCACCTCCTCCCGAAGACCCTGGACTGGTATGTCACGGATATTAGGGAATACCTGAGTTTGATGATGTCCCATATGCGCAAAGGATCGAGCAGACAAGGATCCCGCTTCCAAAGTAGCCGAAAAGTAGTCGATGGATTGTTGAACTCCAGCCGCAATGCCCCTTTGTATGGCCATCTCCATCCATTGCCTCATTTCGATGGGTATAGTCTCAGGTAATCCTTCCTCCTGTCTTAAACCAGCAGCCGTAGGGGTGAAGGTTGCCTCTGGGATTCGCCAGGCAGTGCTCACTGGAGGAGATATACCTATGGGAGGCTGTCCAGAAATAGCCTGTCTAGGCTGGGTGGGTAAGTCCAAGGGCCCCAACAATGTACTTGGGCCCTGATCCGATTGTTGTGTCATAGCCATCATGTCCATCTCCCTGGCCCGTTTCTGCAATTGCCTTTCCAAGGCTTGGTGCCGTCTATGGGCATGCTTATCCGCCGCCTTAGAGGCCTTTTTGGGGCCCACTGACTTATCTCGGGACTTATTTGGCTTGGAGCAGAAAACATTGTCACCTTCCATTGTGGAGGACTGAATCTCGTGTCTCTTACTTTAATTGTTTAAAAATTATTATTATTATTATTATTATTATTATTATTATTATTATTATTATTATTATTATTATTATTATTATTGCTGTTGTTGTTGTTGTTGTTGTTATTTGTACTTAGGGGTGATGCCTACCCCTGTGTTTGAAAGTAGAGCGCTTCTCCAGGAGTATAACTATATATATATATATACATACATATCTGTTTTCTTATACATATACATATACGGTATTCAGCTTTGTTCGGGTATTTTCCCACGTCATAGTAGCGGTGNGTTTCAGCAGAATCTCATCTGCCATCATCAGGCTTGTATAGTGTTCGTCTGTGAGTCAGACTTTTACAGACTTTACTGTAAAAGTCTGACTCACAGACGAACACTATACAGAAGCCTGATGATGGCAGATGAGATTCTGCTGAAACGTTGCTACAACTTTAAAAGCACCACTATTATGACGTGGGAAAATACCCGAACAAAGCTTAATGCCATATATATATAAATATAAATATAAATATAAATATAAATATATATAATCATTTCTTATTATCTTCATCCTTCCTCTTGTCTAACCAACCATAAAACTTGTCCCATATTTTATAATAGTCCAATTCATCCTTGTTTTTTAATTCCTTTGTCAATTTGTCCATTTCTGCTCACATCCAAATTTTCCTAATTATTTCAAATTCGTTTGGAGTTTCTTTACTTTTCCATTGTTGTGTATAAGCCAGTAATTATATGAATTATTAAGTTTATGTTATATTTATCATGTTTCTTAGCATATTTCCTCGTATTAATCCCTAACAGAAAAAACTCTGGTCTATATTCTATTTTCATCCTGCATATTTCTTTTAGCCATCTCAGGAACAGTCTTTTCCACATGGGTAGTCCTCGACTTATAACAATTCATTTAATGACTGTTTGAAGTTACAACAGTACTGAAAAAAGTGATTTACAACTGTTTGCAGCATCCCCATGAACATATGATCAAAATTCAGACACTTGGCAACTGATTCATATTTATGATGGTTGCAGTATCCTTGGGTCATGTGATCACCTTTTGCAACCTTCTGATAAGCAAAGTCAATGAGGAAGCCAGATTCACTTAACAACCATGTTACTAATTTAACAGCTGCAGTGATTCAGTTTAACAACTGTGGCAAGAAAGGTCCAAAAATGGGGCAAAATTCACTTAACCGCTGTCTCACTTAGAAACAGAAATTTGGGGCTTAATTGTGGTTGTGCATCAAGAACTACCTGTATACAGCAGGCTAGACTTCTCTATTGTATAGTTTTGCTTCTTCCTAAAAAAAAAAATCTAAAGTTTTCCCAGCTGAATACTTCTATTTGTTAGGAACACATTGCCATCTCTGATATTAGTTATGGTTCAATATTTGTGTCATGTAAAACTTGATTTCTATTTCATGTTACACTGGGGATTATTTTATGGGACCTCATCTCCCTTACTGGGAGACCATAAGTATCTAGTAATTTATTTTTGTTGATAAGTGTTAAATGTAGAGTTGAATTTAAGCACAAGATGCCTAAGAGATCCGACAATTCAAATGTCACTCTTAGNGGAGGAGGAGGAGGAGGAGGAGGAGGAGGAGGAGGAGGAGGAGGAGGAGGAGGAGGAGGAGGATGTTATTTAAAACAAACTACCATCTTACTTTAAAGAAATATGATGCCCTTAGGCTGCTATCTAGTGTAAGGACCAGTGATGGGATTCAAAAAATTTTTATTACCGGTTCTGTGAGCGTGGCTTGGTGGGTATGGCAGGAGAAGGATACTGTAAAATCTCCAGTCAGATGTGGTATTTGCTGATTCTCCAAACTACTCAAAATCTCCACTACCAGTTCTCCAGAACTGGTCAGAATCTGCTGAATACCCACCTCTGGCAAGGACACTAATTTTTTCATAGTAACTGGAGTCATGCTTATAGGTAGTCTCTTTCTCCCTTTCCCTTTAATCGTAGAAGCATTACTTTCACTTGCAGATTAACATAGTGTTATTAATCTCTAATGAACGGCATTCACAATAACTTTCATGGCAATCTGTGGCCATATCCAGAAAATACCTGCAAATTTAACCTACGAGTTTGCTTTAAGAATTTCTGTTGTACTTGAGATTTCAAGAGTCAATAGTGAAAACTGTGTGATCACAGGACACATGTGGATGCAGGCCTTATTTCCTGCTATAAAAATAGGAAAATAGGAGTGGGAAACTAGATCTGATACGAAAGGCATCTCTAACCCTAGCAATTTTCCAAGTAAATCTGGACAGTTTCAAGGATGGTACATGCAATACCAAGACCCCACTCCTTTCTGTGCATAGGGCCATGAGCTACAGAGTCTGACCTTTAATATGAATCTGTGACTGCCAAATAACTTATCTGCAAGTTAGAATTGTCACTTCTGGGATGCAATCCAGACAGAGTCAATGCCTTCTGAATTATTTTTCCATGCAAAGAGTGATTTTATGGGAGAGGGGGGTTTCTGTTGCCCAGTAATAACATTTTATTCAGGCAGGAGGCTGAGCTGAGTGAGCCCTTTTTTTTAACAATATACTTTTCACAGTATGCTAGCATTATGGGCATCTGTTAGCAAATAAATCCCATTGGTTTCAACAGACTTTTCTTTCACAGGGAACACAAGAACAACCTTGATCTCTTTTAAATGACTGTAATGTTATTATTTACTTATTTTCTTAGTTATTGGATTTATGTGCTGCCCATCTTGTCTGGAAATGACTCTGGGCATGACATTAACAATGGATTGCATTCCAGGAAGAACCTTCTGAAGGGATATTTCCACTGGAGGTTAAAACAATTGCTATATTACTACTAGTAATTGTACTAGTTATAAATATTTATATTATTATTATACTAATACTTTTGTTTGTGCCTTTGAGTCAGTGTTCACTCCTTGAGACTGCCTGAGTAAGTCCCTGCAGTTTTCTTGGCAAGATTTTCAGAAGTGGTTTGCCATTGTCTCCTTCCTTGGGCTGAGATAGAGTGGCTGATCCAAGGTCACCCAGCCAGCTTCATGTTAAAAATAGGAAAAACTTGTGGTCTGGTTAAGATGTCTTGACCAGTACACCAAACTGGCTCTCCCTATTAATACTAGTATGAGTAATGTTAATAATTATTGATCTTATATTGCTTCTCACCGAAATAAATGTAAAGTAGCATACAAGAACAGAAACACAAGGGCAACAAATTCATCTCAAAGTGTTCTTCCAATTTTAAAAAAAAATCTAATATCAAAACATTTTGCTTAAGTTCTTCTGCAATCAACAGATAGAAGTAAAACCACGGAAGGACAAATTCTATTTGAGTTCAGTGCGTAAAAACAAGAAACTGCAAATCATACAGGCTAGCTCGGTGGTAATTATGTGGTAATCATATGGATGGTGGGGGACAAGGGAGGGCCAATGACAAAACATACGTCAGGGCAGAATATCTGCTGCTTTTGTACTTGGGTTGTGATGTCACATACACATAAGGGACAAATTTGCACTATTACATTACAATATAATTTTGACAAATCACGGCTTGCGGCTTGATGGCAATTTTATCAGCTTCAAAATATAATTATAAGTAACAACCCATGCTACCCATTTGAGTCACTTGGCAATTCCTTCCACAGCCACCCAAAACATCAAATTAGAGAGGAAAAATAGTGTGGGCTACCCTTGTAAGCAAAGGCAAATATATGATTATTTTTGTTTCACATTGAGTTTGATGGATTGACCATGTATTCACCAACTGATTTTTAAGGGGTTTCCCATTTATTTATTGTGTTGTGTTGTGTTATTTTGTGCCACCAATTACTTTGGGAGCCAATCATAGCAGAAGAGTATTCCACCATGAAAAAGGTGCCAAAATTAGGACAGTCCCACAGGTTTAATCCCACAGATATTGACTTCATTGTCCCGAAAGAAGGCCCGAGCATGTTCTAATTTTTCAAATGAAGACTAATGATAGCTGTGTAATTCTGCTTTGCATATTCATTGCAAGATGGATAGAATTTCTGTGAAAGAAAAAACCTGCCTACCAAATTAATATAATATGGACCATAATAAATACACTGTTTTGAAGGATTCTTTATGGCAAGTCCTAATTTATATCTGTTATGCTTCACAGACAATACAATTCTTTATATTCTCATTGCAGTGAAAAGATAAGGTTCTTTAACCATAACTTCTCCCCAGATTCCCTTATATCAGCATCCAGCAGAAGAAACATGTATCCACTGAAGAAAAGCTGTATCCTATGGAAAGGGTGATAATTGTTGCAGGAGGTGTTTACAAACGCAGCCAGCAGAAGAAAATTTTAATGAATTATGCCTCATAATCTCATAGTTAATGAACTGTAAAACTTGCTTTCAACTGCAGCAGCTAGGAACCAACTTTTGGGGTTTCTTGATGAATAATAGTTCACTTGTCTGTAACATTTCAAAACAAAACAAAGAATTGGAGTGGGGGGTGGAAATTAAATGCCACTTTAAAAGTTTCCTTATGATTAAGGAAGGCACTCATCTGTTCTGCAGATCTAAAATATTCAGCGTCTTTTTTTTATTGGGCATTTGAGTAATGTGGTAAAAATCTCATCCAAGAATTGGCAGCAATTGGAGAGGATCCAATGATCATTTAAAATAGCAGATTATAGAGTGTAGAGTCTCTTGTGCTCGGAGAGCTATGGCTATAGTAATTACATAAGGGGCTCATTTAGGACATAGAACATAGAATAACAGAGCTGGAAGGTATCTGGAAGATCTTCTAATCCAACCCGCTGCCCAATCAGAAGACCCTATACTAGGGGTGTCAAACTCGATTTCATTGAGGGTCTCATCAGGGTTGTTTGACCTCAGGGGCTGGGGTCGGTGTGGCCAGGGTGGGTGTGGCCAGCTCAATGTCACTTGTGTTGGGTACGCCTGTGGTGGCCCAAGTTCACTGCCAGCAAAAATGGGCTTGTGAGCTCTGTTTTCAGTTGTGATGGTCTCCTGAAACCCTCTGCCAGCAAAAGTGGAGCTCTTTTTCACTGGTAGAGGCACCGCAGGCCAGCCTGTGGGCCTTGAGTTTGATACCACTGCCCTACACCATTTCAGACAATAGCTGTCCAGGCTCTTCTTAAAAGCCTTCTGAAGGTGAGGCATTCCTCTGAAATTTCATTCACTTGAAAATTCATTTGATGCTATAGTCTTACCTTCTGAAATATGAAATTGCTCTTTTGGCATACAAGAGTATGGGTTTTAATTTTAATTCAAAGAGGCTGACCCTGTATTTTATTGTGCAAAGAGTTTTGACAATAGTGCAATGATTAAAGTGATGGATTTGTTTACTTTATGTTTATTGTTTGTTTACTTTATGTCTATATTTTAAAGTTGCTCATTTTGTTGCTGTCATGAGCTGCCCAGAGTAGTGCAAGATGGACGGCCATACAAATCTTTTCAAATTAAACAAATAAATATATAATTAAATAATCCAGATTAATATAAGGTGAACAAAAGCAAGAGAATAATGAGATATGAGAAATGAGGCAAGAGTGACTAGAGACAATAAGAAAGCTATCTGCTTCATGGAAGAAGGCAGAGCCTCCTCGCTGACGGATGGTAGATCACAACTATCTGTGGCTATGGTCCATGCTCTTTTGTTGGAGAGCCCCAATTATTATGATTAGGGGCTGAAGCTGCCTTAGAGGGGCAGCAGAGTAAGGGGAAGCCGCAAGCCAGGTTGAGGGGAGCCGCATCTCCCCCCCTGGGCTTAGTCTTTTTCCCCCCGAAGATGACTGCAGCGGTGATTTAAAATGGCCACCCCGAAGAGGATGACTCAGCTGGATTAAGATTTGTGCAGGAGGGAAGAAAGAGATGGATAACATCTGAACCGGGACAACTGAGCAATACAATTAAACAAAAGTACCCTGGGATTAAGGTAACATGGATTTTTTAAGAAAAGAAAAGTGAGCAGCAAAATTACAAAGGGACAGAGAAAAAAAAAGAAAATATTTTTGACGGCTAAGCGGGGCTTCAAACCGGGAAAGGAAGAAGCTGGAACTAAAGATTTAACTAAATTGGACTAAAATATTTTGGGAATAAACAGGCATAAAATAAAGCTGGACTTAAGATTGTCAAAAAATAATAATAATAAAGTTTACAAATTGGAGACTGGACTGTGCTGGAATATTGAGGTTTGAAAAACCCTAAATAAAAAAATAGGGGCAAAAGGTGAAGACTTTGTATCATGGACAGTGTCACCTTTTGACAAAAACTTGAGCTCAAACAAAAGGGAAAGCATCCTGTTTCTGAATGAACTTGTGTGGATATAACATTACAGAAATATTGAAACAAAGTAAGAATCTTAGAAAGTGAAAGCAGAACCAGAATAAAGAAAAAAGCAAGGAAAGACTGACTGTGGGATTGATTGATGTTTTTGGAATAACTGAGAACTTTAGAAAATTCAAAGAAGAAAGAAGGAAAGTAAAAGTGGTTTTTTGTGGACTTTAACGATCATAAAATATAAGAGTGTGTAATGATTATATCTCTTCGGGAATTAAAAATGGAACTTAAAAATATGAGAGAATTACTACAGGAAAGAGGCGAATCACTTTGCTCTGTGTTAGAAAAAATGGAAATGGCGATTGAACAACAAGAAGAAAGAGCTTCAGAGGAGGAGGAGTCAACTCAAGGAGAAGACATTTTAAATAGACAATAAACACAAAGAATGCTACAAAGAAGTGGGGAAAGAAGTTGTTATGTTCTGTGCGTGGAGCAAGAAGTGGAGACGAGTCGATGAACAGTGAACTTCAACTCTTTATTTAACATGGTGCAACAGCTCTGAAAACGGCCACAACAGCCCCCTTTATATGGGCGAGCTCTTGGGTATTTAGCCAATGAAAACACAGGAACGTTAGCTCTTTTTAACCAATGAGAAGGGCTCGTTAATAGCCAATCAGATTCTCCTGAATGGACCAATCCAATATCGCTATTATCGGCCAATCCAGATCCCTGCACTTTGCTTTAAGGTTTCAACAATCTTTATTCAAGCACTTTTATTAATTCACAACACCCCTTCCCCCCGGGTTCCGTTTAAGGGGTGCAGTAACGTAGTCTTTAAGGTAGGCAGGTTGTTTTGATTGTCTATTTGATTTACGCTGTCCTCCTGGTATTTGTCTAGAGTCTTGTTGAGGTAGGACATTATCTGGTGAACAGGGTGCCTCTGATTCTGTATCTAAACTTCCGTTACCACTAATGTCCTCGCTATCCCTTTGAGGCGAGTTTACCCCTGTCCCGATCCTTCTTCACATGTTGTGTCTGAGCAGTCATTTCTTCCACTTGTGCTTTCCGCCGTTCCGAACTCAGCCTCCTCGGCGTCTCCTCCCCCCTCAGTTTGGAAATCACCAGAATCGCAGACCCCAGACTGCAGCCTTGAACGCAGCTAATCAATATGGCGCTTCCATATTCTATCGTCGCGACATTTTACTCGGTACGATCTGGGTCCAGTTATTTAGATTACAGTTGCCTCGACCCACAATGGGTTGCCAAAAAAGTTTCTCGCAAAAACCAAATTGCCTACCTGGAAATTACGGCATTTCCCGCTGGATCCGTGTGGTTTTTCAGGTTCGTACGCTGGGTGTAGTCAGTCCAGGTGGGAGCGGAGTTTCCGTCCCATCAATAACTCAGCGGGAGTTTTGTTGGTGGTGCTGTGTGGAGTGATGTGCTGCAAAAGGAGTATCCGGTTAATCTTGTCTTCGATATCGCCATAGTCCATTTTATGTTGAGTTCTTTTGATGAATTGTACCATGCGCTCGGCCCTTCCATTAGCCGCAGGATGCGCCGGTGAAGTTAGCGCATGGCGAATACCACGGTCCACCAGATACTGTTCAAAAGAAAGCGCGGTTAACTGGGGCCCGTTGTCGGATACCAGAACGTCCGGTAATCCGTGTGTTGCAAATAATCTGTCCAATTTCCTGATGACTGATTCGGTTGTTGTATTTTTCATCTCATGGATTTTGAGCCAGTTCGAGTAGGCATCTACTGTTAATAAAAATGTGTGTCCATTCGTAGGTCCCGCAAAGTCCAGATGAATACGGGACCATGGTCCCCTGGGTGTTTCCCATTCTGTTGGGGTTGTTTTTGGTGGGGCATTGCTGACTTCCTGGCATTTGGGACAAGTCTTTACCCAAGCTTCGATCTGCTTGTCTATGCCCAGCCACCACGCAAAACTTCATACGAGTGCTTCCATGCGCATGATGCCGGGGTGGCCATCGTGCAAGGTTCTCAGTACCGCTCACTGTAACCGCTCTGGGACAACGACTCTATCACCCCAAATGATGCAGCCTTTCTGGGAAAAAAGTTCTGTCTGTTGACTTTTGAAGGGAACGTAGTTGTCAGGAATTTGGTCCAATGGCCATCCACGCTCTACCCAGCTGAGGACACATGCTAAAACGGGATCGCGTTTAGTTTCAATCGTGATATTGCGAGCTGTCAGCGGCGGTTTTTAGAGTGTCTCAATCTGTAGTGTTGTGACGGTCGGAGCAAGGTCATCAATGGTTTCTGGAAGTGGTGCACGGCTCAATGCGTCAGCATGGGGAATGGCTTTCCCCGGGTGGTGTTGCAACTTATAATTATAGGCAGCCAAGAATTCTGACCAGTGGATCATTCTGGGAGATAATATATAAAGGGTTGGTTTATCTCCCGCTATTATTCCCAGTAAGGGTTTGTGGTCAGTTATTATAGTGAAAGCTCGCCCATAAATATGTTCATGAAATCATTTAATAGCAGATACAATAGCAAGAGCTTCCTTATCAATTTGACTGTAATTGCGTTCTGCTTTTGATAGTGTTTTTGAAAAATAGGCAACAGGAGCTTCACTTCCGTTTGGTAAAACGTGGCTCAAAATGGCGCCCACTCCGAATGGTGATGCATCACAAGTAACCGTTAAAGGCAAAGTCTCATTATACTGCATCAAAACAGCATCGGAGGTCAATAAGTTTTTTACTTGTCGAAACGTCTGTTCCTCTCGGTGCCCCCAAACCCAGGTTGCTTTTTTGTCTAATAAACGATGTAGGGGTTTGGCTACGGTTGCCTTGTGAGGCAGGAAGATGTTATAAAAATTGATAAGGCCTAGGAAAGCTTGGAGATCCGCCTTATTGCGGGGTTTTGGGGTGTTTTTGATTGCCCTAAGTTTGCTATCGGTGGGGTGAATGCCCTGTTTATCTATTAAATATCCTAAAAATTCTACTCGATCAGTACATAGTTGACACTTGTTTTTCTTAACTTTGAGACCCGAGTCTTTAAATCTCTGAAGAACCAACCCCAGATGCTCCCTTAGTATTTCTTGAGTCAGAGCATCAATTAAAACGTCATCAAAATAGGGGACAACACCTTTTATCCCTTGTAATAGTTTTTCCATCAAACTTTGAAAGATTCCCAGGGCCACGCTTACTACGAATTGGAGTCAGTTACAATTAAACGCACCTCAGTGCGTAACGATCGTTTGGGCCTCTGCCGTTTTTCTGTCTACAGGCCCTTGTTGGTATGCCTGGACTAGATCTAGTTTAGCGAAGACTTTTCCGGTCCCAGGGAATGGAGAAGGTGTTGCACCACCGGTACCGGGTAAGCGTTTTGCTGCAGGGTGTGATTCAGGGTGGCTCAGTAGTCCCCACAAATTCTTAACGATCCATCCGGCTTGATGGGTGTCACAATTGGGGTTTCCCAGGGAGAATGGTCAGTTGGTTCTCACACCCCCTGGGCTATTAATTTATCAAGCTGCTTGTCAGTCTTTGGTTTAAGGGCAAATGGAACTCGACGAGGCTTAAGGCAGATGGGAGCTATTTCGGGGTTGAGGTTAAATGATATCGGGGTCCCCTTGTACTCGCCTAGTTTATCTGCAAAGACGTCCTGGAATTCCTGGACGAGAGCCTCCTCCCAGTCATTGCTGCTGGTTCGGTGAATGCTGGCTACTTCAATTCTGAGTGGAGCGAACCATTGGAGGCCTAACAAGCTAGGCCGATCCCTGTCGACCACAGTCAAGGGTAGAGATGCGATACGATTTTTAAATGAGACACGGACTTGGCTGGACCCAACAACTGGAATTCGATTTCCCTGATAATCTTTGAGTATGATTCTTTGGAATTGGAAGTCTTGTCACCGGACGGTAGGGATGAGTTGCTTGAGGGTCTTCTGGGAAACCATCGAGAGGGACGATCCTGAATCGACTTCCATCATACAAGACTGGTTTTTGATAGCCACCTTCACCCGGATCTTCTTGGCGTCCAGTGATGAGGCGTGACCCATCGTAATAGTTTGATTTGCCTCTTCTCGCTTCGTTGAGTGGTTTAGGGGTTTGTTTCTGTAGGAGTGGTTGTTCCATTGGTGGTTCAAGGGTTCTCGCTTTGCAGGATGGTTTCCTGTAGATTGGCGATAGTTAGCCCCCCTTGGAGTTTGGCTGGGTCCTTGTTTGCTTCTACAGACCCGTCCGATGTGGTCTCTTTTCCCGCACACATGGCAGAGCGCGTCGAGGAATTTGCAGTCTGATCGGGGGTGGTTTGCCCCACAACCAGCACATTGGTACTGCGATTTCTGGCGTTGGTCTCGTTCAGACCAGAGCCAGTTGACCTCTTCTCCATCGCTCTCCAATGACGATTCGAGGTCCTCATGGTGGGCTATCGTTGCCTGTTCTTCTGATTGACGTGAAATTTCGCTGGCGAGTTCGCGAAGTGGAGCATTGGTGCGGCACATTCGGGCAGCCAACTTCCTGGTTGCTCTGCTGCAGTAGCGTCAGCGATGGCATCTGTAAGGCTAATGTCACCTTTCGCCATCAGCTTACTCTGCACGCCTGGTGAATCTAATCCCAGAACTATTCGGTCTCTCAGGGCTTCTTCTAGGTTGGCAAACCCACATAGGCCCCCCAGATTCCGGAAATCCACTATGAATTCAGCAACACTTTTGCCCTTACGCTGATCTCTCTGGTAAAATTCATGCCTTCTAACGAGCGTTGGTACGGTCGGTGCATAGTGGGCCCTTAGCAGGTGTTCGAGGACGTCCCAGTCCATGGACTTCACTTCTGCCGGTTTCGCTAGTGCCTTGGCCATCTTGAATACGGTCGGCCCGCAATGAGTTAGGAATACCGCCCGTTTCTTTCTGGTAGTGACATCCTTCAAATTGTTGGTCTCCAGAAACATCTGGAAGCGATCCATATATGAGTCCCAGTCTTCTTGTGCCGGGTCGAATGGAGCGGGTGGTATGATGCTGCCGGACATGGTTCCGCCGTTGGTGCATTTCAGCCACGTGCTCTGTTATCACTCTGTAGTGTTCAGTCAGCTCTGACATCTCCACATCCCACCTTCGTCGCCAGTGTTATGTTCTGTGTGTGCCGCAAGAAGTGGAGACGAGTCGATGAACAGTGAACTTCAACTCTTTATTTAACATGGTGCAACAGCTCTGAAAACGGCCACAACAGCCCCCTTTATATAGGCGAGCTCTTGGGTATTTAGCCAATGAAAGCACAGGAATGTTAGCCCTTTTTAACCAATGAGAAGGGCTCGTTAATAGCCAATCAGATTCTCCTGAATGGACCAATCCGATATCGCTATTATCGGCCAATCCGAAGTGCAGGGCCAGAACCCTGCACTTTGCTTTAAGGTTTCAACAAACTTTATTCAAGCACTTTTATTAATTCACAACAGAAGGAAGGTTAAAAAGTTGAGACTTAAGAAGGCAATCAAAAGACAGAATACCTGTGAAGTCAGGAAAGACAGAAAGACCCAGCAGAAAAGGGGAAAAGAAGATATTAAGAAAGAGAGGGATATAAATTGGAATGAGAAAAGATATGGGGAGAAGAGGGGGAGAAGCAGTAAGAAACAGGTGCATGAAATTAAGAAATACAGAAAAAGTAAAATGTTGAAAAGAAATTGTTTTTTCAGAGATAATGGTTGATGAATTAAAAAAGGGATTCTGCAGGGTGACAAGGGGTCAAAAGAATATTTCTGCAATTAAACATATTTAGAAAATAGGGTAATATAGATACTGATAACTCTTCTTAAAAAATCAAGGGGGGGAAATATGCTGCAGAATCCAATTGAAAAGATGTAATGATTATTATTGTAACTTCTTAAAAATAATGGTTTGTTGGGAATCAAGATGAGGGAATAAAGGTATATTTTAATCATTGAGGTGTCACATTCAAAACAGTAAAAGGGGGGAAACCTATACTTGTTTTTTGGTTTTTTTGTGTGTGTTAAAATTTGTATTAATCTAGAATTCATAAAAAGAATGTGTAACGGAAAGGGAATATGACAGACTAAAGAACGAGCTAAATTAATAAATTAATATAGACTATTAAAAGCAAGGAGAGACATTGTTAACTTTTATTATTATTATTATTATTCAAACACATATTGTTTATCTTTATTTTTAAAATAAATATTAAAGGATTATATTTGAAATAATTGAAATGAAACAAAAAGATGTTTCAATTGAGATTAATGAAAGAAGCTAGAATTAATGTGTTTGTTTCTCTCCTTACTGAAAATTTGGAATGGAAAAGGTAATAATAGAATTAAGTATGCATATACGAATGTTTAATTGCTGTCATATTTGTATGTAAAGGTGATGACCCGGAAATATGTTGTCCACTAAAAAGAGATTTTTGCTTTTAATGTGAAAAACTGAATAAAATTTGTTAAAAAAAAGAAAGAAAGAAAGCTATCTGCTTCACTAATTACTGAAGGGTATGCAGGAGATGAGCTTTTGATGAATAATATCAATATCAGTTGCTACACAGCTGTGTTCATTTAGCCGGACACAACACAAAGAGTTCATGAGTTTGCACATACCTCCCTGAGAGGCCAGCAAATGCTTCAAGGCAAGACATTTATCTAAACTGGTGTGCCCTGTACAAGGGTGGACTTCAAAAATTTTAGCAAAGGGTTCTCTGCCTGGTTGCTGGGTGGGCATGGCCATGGTGAGTGTAGCCCAGTTGGCTTCCTGCACCACAGCGGGGGGGGGTTGCCCTCCCCGGTCTCCGGAGGCTTTCCTTGAGGCTCCAGGAGGGCAAAAAGGGCCGCCCTGGGCTCCGAAGGCTCTCTGGAAGCCTTTCTGGCCTTCCTGAATTTCCTGGAGGCCCTTTTTTTGCCCTCCATGAGCCTCTGCGTGTGGCCTGCTCTTACCTACATCTAAAGCGGGCTGTGTGGGATTCCTGGGAGGGGCGTGGTGGGAGTGGGCCAGCCAGAAGTAGGATTTGAGGGTTCTCTAACTGCACAGAATCTTAGCTAGGGGCTCTTCCGAACCCCTGCTGCGAACCGCCTGCAGCTCACTGAACGAACCGCCTGCAGCTCACCCCTGGCCCTGTATCTTCTACTTCAAGCTGTAAGACCTGTGTGATATAAGCAGGTCACCGACTCTCTCTTCTGATTCTTCTGAAAAACATTTACTCTACTACTTTCTAACAAATGAGCAAAATGTATAGGGACTAGAATAAAACAGAAATCATAAGCCACCAAAAGGGGCACCCCATGTCTGAAATGGTTTTTGTGATTTTGGAATCCTAATGTCAAAACGTATGGAAATATCAGGAAAAATATATCCAAGGAAGCTACTACCAGCAAAATTACTTGGCCAAACCTTAAAAGTTCTCATGCTACATGTTTCATCATGGCCCTCAGTAATTAGAGAGGGATAAAATAAATGGGAGGGAGTTGATTTTCCTAGGATGCCTGTAGCAGCAGTGCAACTCAAGAAAGATCAGAACTCCTATCCACTAGTTTGTGAAGATGCTGTTGCTAAAAGAAGTTGGCTAGTGCGATTCTCTATATGTATTTGTGTTGCTTTTATGGGAGGAAGTCATGGATTACTATGATTCACCATTACTCCAATACCATAAAGGAAGAAATGTCTATGTGATGACCCAGGGTGGGATACAAAAGCAACATACTCACAAAAACAGGTGAAGTCCCTTTAATTCCTTCAACTTGGCTTTAACAATCCAATTATCATTGACTGGAGAAAAAAACTCCCCCACAAACAGTTGTGAAAAGGAAGAACTTCCATTCAAACTCAAAATACATATAAATCATCAATAGAAAAACAACAACATAAATCACACTGAAGAATTAATGAGACAAGGCAGGATAAGGGCTTGAAGACAGTGTGTATATTCCACAGATATCGAAATACACACACTGGGAAAGATGCCAGAACTTAGATAAGAACTGATAGACTAGAAATATTTTCACGCTTTGCTTTGAGCACTGGCCCATGCATAGTTTGTCCTTTTAAACAGTCCTCACAGCTGCAGCCCATGAAGGGGATCAAGGCCCTTTCCTTACCCATAGACCACGCCATTCATGTTTCTCCCTTATCCGCTCCTCCCTGCGTGCCCTAGGATGAAGAAGAGTTGGGCCTGGGTCTTTCTCTGAATACCCAGCTGGCCTGTGCCCTTCCCCAGTTTCCTCCACAACCTACGGAGCCACACTCCCACTCCCTGTTGGCTGTTCCTCCTCTCCCTCAGAGTCAGATTCTAACAGGGGCATGATAGTCTATAACAGATAAGTTTGTACCACTTCAGTGGGCAGGTAATAGCATTCCATGCATCACAGTGCATATTCATGCTGGCCACATGAACACAGAAGTGTCTTCGGGCAATGCTTCTGCTAAGAAATGGACATGAGCACCATCCCCTACCATCAGATAAGATTGGATGGGGAAAAATTTACCTTTACCTGATTCAGAAGTATTAAGTGTACATTTTTCTTTTCTTTTAAAGTTTTTAATAGATTTTAGACCAGCAAAAATACAAAGCAACCCACAACAACTAGAGATTAAAAGGTATCATAGAAATACTTTTTCAGTGATGCTTTTCTTCTTCCATACCCATTTATTTCCCAGTCTCTAGCCCAAGAGTCTTCAAACTTGACAGCTTTAAGACTTGTGGACTTCAACTCCCAGAATTCCTGAGTTAACATGACTGGAAGAGAAATTCTGGGAGTTGAAGTCCACAAGTCTTAAAGCTGTCAAGTTTGAAGACCCCTGCTCTAACCTATACAATTGTACTTTACATTGAACACTGAGTGTAATTGCTAACATTGAGCCATGATGGCACAGTGGTTAGAATGGAGTTTTGCAGGCTAACTTTGCCCACTATCAGGAGTTCGATCCTGACTGGCTCAAAGTTAACTCAGCCTTCCATCCTTCCGTGGTTGGGAAAATGGGGACCCAGATTGTTGGGGGCAATATACTGACTCTGTAAAACCGCTTAGGGGAGGCTGTAAAGCATTATGGGGCAATATGTAAGTCAGTGCTATTGCTAACATCTGTTTAAGTTATTCCATCTCATTGGTCTCGTACTCTTTTCCAAAAAGCCATGTTCCAAGCATCTAAATTTACCATGTGTTACGATATGCAATATATATTGGAGCCCTTCCCCCTTAAATTACCTGGTTAGATTTCTATTATGGATCTATATTGTTTGGGGGGAAGTAGAGCTATGACAGCTTACTGAGGCAGTCGTTTCCATCCATTCCACCCCTAGAATGCATTAATTCATGCAACAGGTGATTTACACAGAATATGAGACACTTCTATGCTTTTCTTTCTGATTCCTTGATCACATCTCAGAATGTCTTTGAAAAGGAAAGAAATCAATTTTGCTGATTAAAGTAAAGCGTGAGAGACATCCCATTGTTTTTACTCCTGTCTGCCTGCCTTCTCACCATCACTCCTCTGTAGGTGGTTTGCCAGAAGGAATGTCACCTGAAAAGCGATTTCAACTGCATTGAATTAAGAAGGAAAACTTTTATAAGATGGGGGGATCAAGAGAGCATTCAGATCACCATTAGGAAATGAAATTGCCAACAGGGAAGCCCTAAAATATACAACCTCCCTTTCTGCTGCAACACCTGAGAGTTTCTTTCTATCATAAATGCAATTTCACAACAGAGGTGAGAAACTTCAGCAAAGTGCAGAAGTATCTCTGCTTATAAGAATTGCAAAGGACACTTATTTCCTCTGTACAAATTTGCAAATGAACCATGGGATTCATGGAGGCTGTTTGGGAATTGTTCTGACAGCTTAGCATTTTAAACGCATTGATCTTTGCAGATTTTGCAGGCAACACTATCAAGGCTAGTCTCTTTGTGAGACTGTGCTGGTTTTAGTCTTTTGCAACTGACCTTCCAATCAGTTTGTTCTTTTTATTGACAACCTTGGTGATACAAACACTCTGGGCAATTCATATTTAAAGAAGAAATCAAAGCTTAAAATTTGTGTTACAAGTAGTTGGAATTAATTAAATGTATATGCCACAGTTAAGTGGCTCTGGTTGGCTTACAGCATTTAAAAAAAATAAGTTCAAGATCTTGAAATTTCACAAGTCTGGAGAATTAAAATATTCCTTATTTGGCTTCTCAGAGAAAGAGGTTTCAAAAGTAGCTGGCTAACAGTGCAGAATCCCTGTAAAGAACCCACTTTACTTCTCTGTTCAGATGTACATGGAGAAAATCTCCAAGGACTAAATTACTCAAGCGAAGCACCCAAGTTTTAATAGAGCCCTTACTCTAATGCAGAGGTGAGGAATGATGGCCTCTTTATGACTTGTGCACTTCAACTTGCCTGGCTCAGGAATTCTGGGAGTTGAAGTCCACAAGTCAAAAAGAGGCCATCATTCATTCCCCACCTCTGTTCTAATGCATTATGGGGATATTATTAGGAATTAATCTAGTTCAGGACCACAGCTGAATCAAATGACTCGGGCCTTTGTTCCTCACACTAAGATGCAGTTGTCTGTTAAACCACCCCTGATTATTTTAAGTGAAACAAATAAAAAAGTAGCTGCTAGCTCCATCTCTAAGGCTCATATATTTTGGACACAAACATTGTATGGAAGAAGGTGCTTTGACCTCAAACTGGTGAGCTTTTAACTGCAATATAAGTATGTGTGTATGTGTAGCCACACCTTGTTAGAGAAACATATACCAAGAATTTTCTACTGGCATTTTGGATTAATCTTTCTAAATATAATTGAAAATACAAAACAAATATTCTCACTCAGCTTCTTGCTTCAACTAACACACAGTAGTTTTGAAACAATGCAGTGGTAGGATTTCAAAAAAAATACTACCAATTCTGTGGGCGTGGCTTGGTGGGTGTGGCAGGGAAAGGATACTGTAAAATCTCCAGCCAGAGATAGTATTTGTCAGTTCTCCAAACTACTCAAAATTTCCGCTACCGGTTCTTCAGAACTGATCAGAACCTGCTGAATGCCACCTCTGAAACAATGGCAGTACAAGTAGACGTGATTTGGCCTTGTAAAGAAGAACTTTCCCTGTGTAAGAAGCCAGCAATCCCTCCACTCCCACACACCTCAGAAAGGACACTTTCCTGGAATCAAATCATTTGCTTCTCTCCACTACCAGGAAAAGACTCCAGACAATCCCTCCAACAGTTTTATGAATTAAGTTTTATGAATGAGATACTTTTGTATCTATTGAGAAAAATGGAGTTCAGTATCCATTTCCAGAAAGCCAGACAGTTCCATTCATAAACAAGACACCTTCAGCCACAGCCACAGAAGGCTGAATCTGACTGGATTAAAAACAGAAAACAAAGCCTCCTAAAATCTACATTCCCCACCCAGCTCCAAGGACAGGGCATGACCTCCCAGCCACAATGGGAGTCAGGCAACAATAATTTGAATATGAAAAGGGCACACTCAAGCACAGGTCAAAGCACATGGCACAGGAACTGGCATCTCATCACAAAGCCCCAAATAATGTATAAAACTCCACCTACTCTCAGCCCCATTTTGTCAGCCACCTCAGAAACATGCTGCTGTCACTAGTTTCTGGCTATCAAATAAACACTTTCTTTCCTGCAGCCTGCCTCCATTTTATTTCCAGCAACTTTCTCCTGTCTTGGAACCTGACTGGATTTTTCTTCAATCACCTGGAAATCACATCACTCACATTTGGGAGGTCTTAATGTGTCTTAATGTGTCTGATCATACTGCCATTCAATATGACTATGTTAAACCTTCCAGATAGAAGATAAGCAGAAGGGCAATACAGTGGTATTGGATATAAGGGAGGGTATAAGAATTTTGAGGTTGGTGAAGTGGGAACCAAAGGATACAGAAACAAAGTGAACCACTATGAAAGTTATCTCCCAAGGCCATAAAATGACATTCCCCCAAGAATCCAATAATATGAAAGGGTGGGAGCACAAAGCCAAGTATTTAACCTCTAGAATTTAAAAAATGAGCAAAATCCGTTATTTTTGCATTGCAATCAACATTTGCACAGAAGGTTTATGTTAAGTACTGGGCATGGGTCGAAATAACTGGAGATNNGATTCTGCTTCAGGTTCAGAGTTTATTTCTTCCTCGTTTCCTACATTATTCTCTATTCCCTGAGGTGCAATTGTTTCCTCTTCTTGCCCCATTTCTTGCATGTTGCTCACGTCGTCGTTCCCTTCGAGCGGGTTCCCTGGAACTTCCTCATCTTCCGTATTTCCCACCCCCCTCAGTTTGGTCATAGGGGGGCTGTTGACTGGCTGGTGCAAGTCGTGACCGCAATTGGTCGATATGCCGTTTGTACAGTTTATTATCCAGGCATTGCACTATGTAGGATTTGGGGCTGGTTACACGTACTACTGTCGCCTCTATCCATAACGGGTAGCCTGATAAGTTCCGTGCATAAACGAGGTCTCCTACCTGGAATGTGCGACAGCGGCCGCTGGACCCTATTGGTTTCTCCGGTTCGTAGGCAGGGTGCAACCGGTCGAGGTGGGAGCGGAGTCGTCGTCCCATTAGTAATCCTGCGGGAGTTCTGCCGGTAACGCTGTGTGGTGTGATGTGTTGCAAGAAGAGAATTTGATTCACTTTGTTGTCGATATTATCATAGTCCACTTTTAGTAATGTCTTTTTTGTATACTGGACCATGCGTTCTGCTCGGCCGTTGGTTGCAGGGTGTGCCGGCGAGGTGAGTGCATGGCGGATGCCGTGGTCAGCGAGGTACTGCTTGAACATCAGTGCGGTAAACTGTGGTCCGTTATCAGACACCAGGACGTCCGGTAAGCCGTGGGTTGCAAAGAGTCTGTTCAATATTTTAATCACCGCTTCGGATGTTGTAGTCGTCATACGATGGATCTCCAGCCAATTGGAGTACGCGTCGACTGTGAGTAGAAATGTGTGGCCTCTGGTCGGTCCCGCAAAGTCCAGGTGTATTT
>BHEV01006070.1:0-22785 GCA_004319985.1 Emydocephalus ijimae | reverse complement strand
TGTAAAATTAATAATGGAAAGAGGTTTTATGTATTTAATGGTTAATGATTGTTTGTTTGTCTTTAAAATCAATAAAATTTGCTTTTTTTTTAAAAAAAGGGATGCTATTCGTGTTTCAATGGTATCAACACTTTCCAACAGATCCAATTTGGGTCTTCATGATTTGCAGAGATATGGAAACTCATTGGATGATTCTAGGTATTGAATCATTTGATCGGTTAATCCCAAGTAGTCATGATGAGCGTATTTGTTACATAGAGAACATTTGATGGAGTTTTCATTATCCTTTAGAGTTTTGTAGCATTTAAGGCATGTGCAGGAGTCTTGTGATTCATTGGTGGGGATTACTTTCTCTTTAGGTTGTGGTTTGGCATTGGATTTTTTTCTTGGCATGGTAGGTTTGTTAAGATGGTACATTGATTAATTAATGGGACTATTTTGGGAAATCAGTATAGCCAATATCACACCAATCAATCAATTGCAGTAATCTCTCTAGTCAAATAATTTTCCTAAGCAACAATCAGCCTAATCAATTACTTACACTAATCGCTAATCAATTAATTACACTAATCATTAATCACACTGTTCAATTAAATTCACTAAATCACTGATTTTACTAATCAATTAAATTACATGAATCTTGATCTTTTAAACTAATCAATAATCACACTATTTGCACTAAACACTCTAATAACACTAATCAATTAAAACAATAAATCAATTAAACCATTAATGAAATATTTTATAGAAATTGATTATCTAATCATTGATATAGGTGATGAGGTAGAAAAGTTGTAAGTTTTGAGGTAACGAATTAATCAGTGTTTGATTAAAGTAATGAGGTAATATTGAGAGTCTGCAAGGAAAGGGTTAATTGTTTTACTAGCAGCTGTGATTTACTAGGTGGGAGGATTTTATTGCTCTGATTGCTGTTGCTATTACTCAACAATTACTAAACAATAGGCTGTAACAAGATGTTCAAAAATAAGATTTTTGAAAGAGAGCAAAACTCGCTGAATTAAAACACTTTAACTACAATCAATATGTCTCTGAATAAGATTGTTTTCCAATAGTTTCCTAAAGTTCTTCAAGTTGAGTCGTAGTAAAAATACAGTCCATTTTTTATAAAAAAAAAAAAAAATACAGTCCAGAAATTTGGGTTAACCAATCCAATCTGTCCTTTACTTTTAAAGTTACTTCTAGTTGCAATATCTTTTTTTTTTTAAACTAAATCTGACAGTCACTCCAGATTGTTAATCGCAGCTATTTTCTTCCTTTGAGTCCCACTTTCCAAGGAAAATTTCACTGCAGAAATTGGAGTGATTCTTACCAAGACTAAGCACGCTGTTATAAGATCTTTCCTTTCTTTTTCACTTCTGTCTCAGCTGCCTTCCTGGCTTTGATTTAGCCATGCTGGCAGTTCTCTTTTTAGTTCGGATGGAGGGGTTTTCTTTGGGGCCAATCGAGGAGACTCTCCTCTCCTTGCGACCACCAAAGCATTCCTCTGCTGTCCAGGGTAACTTTCGGCTCCTAAGAGCCTCAGGGCTTTCTCCTCCCTCCTTGTTTCTCCCTGGCAGCTGTCTGATATGGCTCCGGGGAAACTGTGTGGGGGATATTAATGGAAACACGTTGTCTGGCGTGGAAGATACTTCTATGAGCTGTGTGAGGGATTTAAATGAAGGTACGTTGTTTGCACACCACTGGCTCCAAGTGATCCAGTTCAAGAGCTCCACCAGTGTGGTTAATAGGGCTCAATGGAAAGAACTTCACTTCTCTGGGGAAGGAGAGGAAGGCTCCGGATCAGTTAGCAGGAGCTCCGCCAGCATTATTAAGGCTCCACGGCTTCAGAATCTAGCGGTTTTGGGCTTGTTTTTTGGGCTCTGGTTTGCTCATGGATAGAGAGTTGTGATCTGTGGCATCCCACAAAGGAAGGACCTAAGAAGCAACTTCTCCTCAACCAACATTGGTTGAGTCCCAAAGAAATAAGAAAACTATCATAAAATAGTACCCCTACCAGCTAATGGTACCCCAACCTCTAGAACTAGTTCCAAAGGATGCTATAGTTAACAGTATCTAAAGCTGCTGAGAAATCAAGGAGCACAACGATGGATGCACCATCTCCATCCTGACTCTACCACAGGTAATCTACAAGCTTAACCAAGTCTGTCTGCATACTAAATTCCATCCTGAAACTCAACTCAGTATAGATAATCTGCTTTCTCCACATTTCGCATCAACTGCATACCAAGTGGCTTTTCAACAACCTTCCTTTAAAAGAGAGAAATTATTTAAAATCATTGGGTTCTTGAGAAGGAGATGCACTATTGCTTTCTTCAAGGAGGCTGATACCATAGAAAGCATTCAGTCATGGATCATCTCCTTGGCTGTTTTCAAACCTAGGAGGATCCTTGGTTCAATAACTAGGTGGCTAAACTGACAGCACAGAGAATCCTATGTGTTTTCTCAGGAGTCACTGGTTCAAACGCATCCAAAAATCACATCACAAGACTGGCCTTTAGCCTCTCTGGCCAGATCTGCTCTGTTGAAGTCAATCTCTTTATTCACCAAGTAGCCATACAGCTTTGAAGATGTTCCTGCCACTTCTACCTCTCCTTACCAAGAAGGGACTGGGTCACTCTGAATAGGGCTTTTGGTCTGATCCCCTGGAACTCTCCTGATGATTCAAACCAAAGAATAGATTTTTTTTAAACTGTCCTTTTTTAGAGTCAGTCTACAAATGTTTACAAATGTGAGGTAAACTCAAATTGTCCCAGACACAGATGGCAGAATAATCAAAGAAAGCCACTGAAAGGGCTAGTATGGGGTCGGGAGCAGGAGTATAAAGAAAAGAGAAAAATTTCATTACCTGCTGAAATGAAGCTGATTATATGGCAAATTATGTTTCTCTATTTGCCAGAAAAGCTTTTAATGAGGAAAAATTATAACGGAGGCTTAGCAGGACTCAAAAGAACTTCTCAGGTGAGGTTTCAGATTTTTACCAGTTTTCTCTGGCAATCTTATTTATATTGCTATTACTGCAATTCATGCTAATTACATCATTAAGAAAACTATGGGAACAAAGGAGGTAAAAATCAAATGTTGCACAGAAGGTGACATTCAGCATATATAATGGCTCACTATTCTAACAGCGAGGGGTGGGTGGGTGGGTGTTGATTAGATGTATAATTTAACAATATAGATTTGAGAAAAAATCTGCATGAAAATTGGACATATTTTGAAACAACAAGTTAGAAACAGCAAGATGATAGAAAATCCTATCCACCCAAAAACTCTCGTATCTATATTTACCACCAAAAATCTTGTGACATTTTGAAATCTAACCCACATACTATGATCACAACATTCATGGATCCAGAAAAGCTTATGATATATCAAATCTGTTACTCTTCAAAAAGGCATGACTTCTGTTTTACTCCTACCTTTCCTGAAGTTGCTTTGCAATTCTTTGACTTTCCAGATATGTTCTACAGTATGGAAATTTGGAGAGAGAAAAAAGCTCCAAGGGTTTTGAAAAGCAAAGCTTAGGGTAGGACAGACTCTTGAAGGGTATGGGGTAGGATTCCCCATAGGAGAACACCTATGCTTGTCTAAAGCCCCTATCCCCATTATCAATATTTTTTTTCTTGAATAAAGACTGATGTTATGAACTCCAAATGAAGATCGAGCTGTAGAGATCCCTTGAAATTGCCTTGTTTGAAAAGTACACATTAATGCTGCACTAACACTGCCTACTTCTTCATCAAGTAGGGGGGAAACCTTACTCGTTTTTGCAAATTAGAAGAATCTGCTTGGTTAATCTAACTTTCATAAATATCATATTTAAAAAAAACAACAGCCATAGACTTCCATAGCCCTACATCCTCTTTTGTCCAAGTAGCCAGCTAACAACCCTCAGAGAAACCCACAAACAGGATGTGAGAGTCATAACATATTCCAGTGTTCTTTACTAAAATATGTCTCTGATACTAGATCATGACTGGCAGCTTCTGACAGCTCCTTCTGCTATGAATACAAATGACCATCAAGTAGGTGGCTATTACCATATATTGTGCAGTGAATTACATAGATTGTACACTGTATGAAAAAGTTCCTTTTTTCTTATGTCCTGAATCTCCCTTCATTCAGGTTCACTACATAAATTATTTTATTAATACTTACAGTGTTCTGGCCAATCAAGGTGGAATACTTAGTCCAAAGTACAACTACTCTATCAGAGAGCTAAGTCTGTCCTAATGTCCAATTGCAACCGTTTTTGGCTCAGGCATTAGCTCCTTATCTCATTTCTGTCATAAAAGAGCTAAGCCTTACATTTATTTCCTGAAAGAATCTAAACAATCAGATGAGCACTATTATGCATACTACAATATGAAACCAATGTGATTACTTCTGGATCATATCTGTCCTTAGCCTGTCCCAAAAAACCAGATGATTAAACTGCATCAGCATTAAAAAATGGGATTATATATCCTTGAATTGGAAAGTGGAGGTCCAATTTAATATTACAGGGTGAAATTAGACACTCCAACTTCTAATGCAAGCATAGATGACTAGGCATTCCACTACTAACATTACCAGAAAAGATCTCTGATATGAAGAAGAATTGTAAGATGCCTGGAGTCACTTGGCTATAAAAGATAATGAATCAATGAATGAATGAAAGATCTAAGCTGCTGAAAGGTAGCATGCTTTCATTATTGAAAGGCTTTTTAGGACTGACAAAGCCACAGGCAACAAAATTGTCTTATGGGGTTCTGCCTTAATAAAATCCTCCACTTATTTGGATGAATTTTAATTGAGTAAAAAGCAAGGGAAACCATGGAAGGTGAATAGCCTTAAATGAGACTAATCTGTGCTACAAAGGAACAAATTACTAAACCAATACCCAACATGAAAGACTGCGCAGACTGAAAAACTATGGATGTCATAAAACCATATAGAAATTATTCTTTAGAGGATGTATGTTTTGATCACTATGGGGATCAAAACTTTTAGAAAACTTTTAGAAAACAAAGCTGTATATATTCGTTTATATACTTCCTATTTTTTACTATTATTAAATAAACAGTCAAATCTTAACAATTATATAAGAACTGTAAAGGTGTATATTCCTTCCTATATTCATTTTATAAATGAATACTTTAAAAAAATGCAGTATGTATATGTTCAGAGTTTTGTTTCCAGTAAGTGGATGGGAGCTCAATTCCAATTGAGACTATGGGGCAATGTGTGCTGCATAAAAATTCGTGTCGTGTAGTTCAGCTCTGTAGTCCTCAAAGAAAGAAGAGGCCTAGAGCCATGCATGTACTAACTCTACTCCCTTGTTATTTCCTACTTCTCTCATTCTGTGTGCAAGACAACAGCTCCTGGGGAATAAGAGATACCTGGCATTATAGGACTCAGCTTCATCGAAATACTGGGCCCTAAGAGGTATTTTAATTATTCTGGTTCAGAAATCTCTAATTAAAGGAACTCTTGACTCACTATATTTCATAGCAAAAATAACTTGCAATCTGAAGATACGTATTTGAAAAACTAGTTTTAGTAGGCCCAAGGGATTGAGGCTGGGACATTTTTCTGTCTGCTTTGAAGCACAAATTACATTTTGCGAACTGTCCCTCCTGTTTGAAAATCAGTTATTAGAGAATGCTGGATTGATAGGATTTCTGTTTAAGAGATTTGAACTGATTTCATTCCAGATGATATCATACCCCAATTACAGAGTGGAATGTTTTCTGGAGAATTCTCAGGAGGCAGTTCCTCTCCGTTTTGCTTATGTCGATCAAACATTCAGCAAGAAGAGCTTTTGAACACAATTGCTGGAGATCAGAAGAGATTGCTTTTTTAGATACAGGGGGCACTGTGAACAAAAAATAACCTGTTTTTCTTGAGATATGCACAAGTTTAGATTGTGTTTTCTAAAGATTTTCCTTAAAGCATACATGCCTGTAAGCATTGCCTCTGGTGAAATGGGTAGCATACAAGTTTAATAAATAAACAAAGCAACTCAGATAGCCCTTGGCATGGCAGTTACTAATACAGAAAGGATTTGCCATCAGATGGAGAACATTTTAATGCTTCTTTGAAATATATGTTTCTACAATGTCTTTCTCCCAAAGTTCAATAAATATGATTGTGCAACAAAAACTAAAATTTCAGAGGATGTGTAGCTATGTGTCTTGATAGATGAACTTGGCTGCCTCCACCGAGGACGTGTTAAAAAAAAGCAAAAATAAAGTGGGCTCTTCTTTAGAGAAGGATATGGGTCAGATTTCAGAAATATATCTGGCCTGATTCATGCAATATAATAAGCAAGATATAATAGCATAGGTTACACGGGATGTGGTGGCTCAGTGGCTAAGACGCTGAGCTTGTCAATCAGAAAGGTCAGCAGTTTGGCGGTTTGAATCCCTAGCACCATGTAATGGAGTGAGCTCCTGTTACTTGTCCCAGCTTCTGCCAACCTAGCAGTTCGAAAGCATGTAAAAATGCAAGTAGAAAAATAGGGACCACTTTGGTGGGAAGGTAACAGCATCCCGTGCGCCTTCGGCGTTTAGTCATGCCTGCCACATGAGCATGGAGACGTCTTCGGACAGTGCTGGCTCTTCAGCTTTGTAATGGAGATGAGCACTGCCCCCTAGAGCCGGAAACAACTAGCACATATGTGCGAGGGGTTATTTTGTATGAAGACAACCAATTGTACTTCACTCAAACAAGCTATACTTTAATGTAATATGTAAGTTCAGTCATTGCACCTGAGAAGGATAAAGTTCACTTGTATCCTTGCTTACATTTGGCATACAGTAACTATTTCTAGCTCCTGTATGCCAAATGGTGCTGGAGAAGACTACGGCAAGTTCCTTGGACTTCAAGGCAATTAAACCGGTCAGTCCTAGAGGAGATCCAACGCTGACTGCTCTTTAGAAGGCCAGATCCTGAAGATGAAACTCAAGTACTTTGGCCACCTAATGAGAAGGAAGGACTCACTAGAGAAGAGCCTAATGCTGGGAAAGATTGAGAGCAAAGGAAGAAGGGGACAACAGAGAATGAGATGGCTGGATGGAGTTACTGAATCAGTCAGCATGAGCTTAAATGGACTCCGGGGATGGTAGAAGACAGGAAGGCCTGGAGGAACGTTGTCCATGGGGTCATGATGGGTCAGAAATGACTTTGAGACTAACAGGAAGAAGAAGAAGAAGAAGAAGAAGAAGAAGAAGAAGAAGAAGAAGAAGAAGAAGAAGAAGAAGAAGAAGAAGANAGGAGGAAGAGGAAGAAGAAGAAGAAGAAGAAGAAGAAGAAGAAGAAGAAGAAGAAGAAGAAGAAGAAGAAGAAGAAGAAGCTAGAAATAATGGCTGAGAAAGCTTATGCTGCCTACTGTAAAAGGCTGCATAATGACAGAGTCCGTAAGTAGTTCTGGAAAATGACAGATGTGCTTATCTTTCATCCCTGAAGAATTTGCCAAGATGCTGTATTTGATCAGAGCAACTAAGTACATTCAGATTCACATGGGAATGAAAAATTGGGCCTCAACACCTGAATAATCTTTTTCAGATCTGTTTTTTTAAATGCCAACATCTGAGGAAGTGCCATCTCAGTAAAAGGAGAGAAGGAAAAGAGACATTTCCCATTTTCATGTTCCCATAAAAAGTTGTCAGTTTTCTGCCATCTGTTGCACTGTTGCTAGCTGTTTATAATAACAAATCTGTTACAGAAAAATAAACTTATGCATGGCTGCTGACATATGCTTCCTATTAGCAAGTGATCACAAAAGTATTTCAAACTAGAAAAGGATTGAGATCCAGTAAGTTTTGTAAAAAAAAAAAAAAGTCATACAAGGGGGCAATATATTTTAATAGGTTAAAGTTACCTATTGTCTGTACTTTTAGACAGTACAATAAACCTTAAATATGGAAGTACATTTTAAAAGCTCCAGGACTTACGTTGTTTTTCTTGTAGAACACCAGATGAGCAAAAGGCGGGGTCTTTACCTATCAAAGACAGGAATAGAGATGTTAGATTTTATTCATAAGAACCTATGTTTTCTATAGACTCATTCAATTGTTACATCACCCAACAGTACCCAACCCCAAGACCCAAATTCATCCTCACATTAAAGATGGACCATTGCCGCTTCCTCTAATTTCATCTATCTGTCCTCCATTTCTACTTCCTTTCAGCTGCATCAATATATGGATAATGACTTTAAAATTATGTTTACTTTGCTGACAAAACTACAATAGGTTTTATAGGCAGGGATACACTAGGTTTTAAACTACAATAAATGAACCAAGGCAAGCACAAGAAAATATTCCTGCTTCTTCTCTCCTGATGTTAGAATTCAGGGTGCTTTATAGATCTTGTTGGAATCAGCTGTGATATCTGAACTAACAGGAAGAAGAATTGCTTCCCACCATGTCTAATTAAATACAATTCAAACACAAAACACCAATCGTTGGCTACTAGATCTTTAAAAAAAAACAAATACATAGAAAATAGGATGATTAATGGTATTAGTCACAATGGCACCTCTCAGTACAGAAACAGCATATCACTGAACACCAATTTACAAATTATGTGAATGAGGAGCATGTAATTTCCCCAAATTTCTTGGGTTTTTTTTTATAGCCAGACTACAAGAATAAACAGAGTGTGCAAATACAGAAATGAAACAATGAAATTCATAACACAATAAATTACAAAACAACCCCCAAACCAAACCTGGAAAAAAAGGGAGGAGTGGGAATTCCAAATGGACTCATATAAAATATCTAATATATGTAATATATGTGTTTCTATATAAGCATATAGAAATCATTGCTTATCAAAACATCTCACCATAATAATATATTGCTATCAAATAGAAAAATATTGTTGTAAAATATAAAATGTGAATCATAGAAGAACATATTGTTTCATTTTCCAGATTTCTAAAAGCTGTAATTAATATCTGGAACAGTACCACTATTCAGATTTCTCCAACAACCCATCTATTCCTTCTGTATCCTGTAAGTGTCAACCCAATGTATTCAGAGAAGCTCCCAAATATTTATAGGAGAAAAAAAAATCAAGTGTTATTCACCATCGTATCCCAGCAGTTATTACTTAAGATATGCTACTTCTGATTTCGTCATGAAGATTTCTGAGCACTGATAGTACAATCCTCCATGTCTTTGTCTCGTCCCCCTTTAAAATAATCAGAACTGGTACCAACATCCACATATTGGAAGCAAACTCCCCAGCTTAACCATGCATTAATATTGCTACCATGCTCTCTTCTGTCATAATATACAAATATTGTTGAGTATACTACTCTACTCTATTTGTTTGCCAGATGAAATATTTAGGTTCATTAATTTAGAAAGTTCCAATTCTTTTTTCAAATTACAATTAAAAAAACTACAATGCAAATACTGAGTTGCCAACCAGAAGGTTCCATGAAAACACAAATATTCAAATTGAAAAGCAGATTGAACACTGAAGCAAATTAATTTTGTTCAGGGGATTAAACAGTGTAAGTATTTCAGTGTAAGTATTTGGGGCAACTGCAGCAAGCTGGGAAAATATGGAGGTTTCCAAGAGGGATTAATTTAGTTATCTGTGAAAACTACATCATCACCAGGATGCCTTACAGATTCGCTCTCACTCCTACCTGTAAATTGCACTAGAATGGATTCTGCTGAATTTCCAGCTGCTCATATTTTAATCTACTAAGAAACAATATTTTAAAATGGATTCTCGTGGCTTATAATCCTTTAGAATGACTGAGCAGTAACTCAAAGCAGCATAAATGCAAAGACTATTAAATGAAGAAATCATCATTAATTGGTCTTTCAAGTTCAGATTGACCAAAATAACTGACCAGATTTTTGGATAAAGCTCACATACTATGAGACCAGATGTCCTTCATTATTTTCAGTATGTGGGAACCTTGTAACATGAAAATTCCACTTCTAGCTAATCATGTTAATACAGTCAAAAATGTAGTAATTTGACTGAAAAAAACTGTTTCCTAACAACTAATTGGTGGACAACCTATGAAATAAGCAGTAATTCCTAGCAGCAACTCAGCCAGTTGTGATGGACAGAATTAAAAGATATAGGGCCCACTTTAGACAAATATTTTCTTAAAAGTCTCCACTGAGAAAACAGTATCTTTTCCAATTGTTCAATTGATCCATTGTTAAATAAATACTGTTAGCAAGTACTTCTAAATGTTTACAGCTTTTATTCATTGGCTCTAGTCTTGGCTTCTGCAAGAATGGGAAATGCAGCAATGGGAAATTAATATGCTCCATGTTTTGCATAAAAAGGTTCAATCTTTCTTGCAATCTCATTGGCTACAAATCCTACATTACTTTTTAGTGGACTGGCTTCAAGATCTCTCATTATTAATACTAGTTTTCTCACTGTCCTTCTAGATGGAGCTGGAATCCATACATACTGTGGTCATGTATGGTTATCAAGATAGTCTCTCCAAACCCAGATTTTAATATGTATTATTTGCACCTCTTCAATTCACAATAGTCACTCATCCATATGATCAGTTTTGGTTTATTGCTCTGAAAATGCCTTCATGTGAAAGAATTATATGTATGCTGTCCACTTCCTAATGAAATATGTAGACCTCTTCAGTTGTTTTTCATGTATAATGCACACAAAGACGCTTCCCACCTTCAAGAGATCAAACTATACATATGGATTGGTTCCCGGGAATAAATACTAGAACTATGCAGAGATCTTGATCTGAAAGGCAAGAATGTCTTTTCCTGGGATCTCATGAGAAACTAAACTAATCCCAGGATTCCACAGCAGGAATCACATAACCAGGGAAAAGTACCATTGTTTTAAGGTATGCCCAACAAGAGCTACATCTGTGCCTTTATATACTCTGAAAGAAATGTTGCTATTAAATCCAGTTCTCTGCATAGGTGTGCAGCACAATATTGGACAAATTACATTAATCAATTATCCAATAGAAAATGACAGAATTTAGTTCTTCAGGTGGGGAGAAGCAAGGGAGCTGTCCAAGGTCCCTCTCTGTCCAACAAAGAATCAAAAGCATGAATGTCAAACTCAATTGCATCACATGATGTGTCACAATGTTTTTTGCCTTTGTGGAACTGGGATGGGCATGTCTTGCATGTGATGCATCTGGTACATGGGCTGCCTGTTTGACACCCCGGATAAAGCAACAAAAATATTATTCTACTGCTGAAATGAATATAGAAAAGCAAGAACTTTGCATTTTTGATTATTGATGAGGAGCTGGATAAATATAATCTTTACACTCTATGTTGACTATGCTATTAGCCTTGATAACAGTGTAATGGCCTTAGTCATTTCCTTCTGCAATTGGTTGGCCACTGTGAAAACAGACTAGTGGATTAATCCCAGGGTTTTGGCCAGACTGGCCAGAAGTCTGATCAGGCAAAGGTACTGCATATGTTCTTAACTATGCATACAGCTAGCATTAAATCAACAATCCTGGTACTATTCTAATCATAAATATTTTATTACTTTTAACAAAGTATTTTGCCCCCAAAAAAATATTACAATCTTTAAAGCTCTAAGTACCTTTATTAATCTTACCCTTCTGCTCTTCCTATTATCTATCTTTCTTTCCAGAATTTGTAACTAGCAAGCAGAGTTCTCTATTAAAGTAACTCCATCTTCAGTATTATTTTAAGCCTTGATATCACTTTAATTCCTGGCAAATGTCTGGGAAAGTGTCTGTAGTTTTCTTGTCAAGATTTTCACCAGTGGTTTGTCCTTGCATTCTTCTTATGGATGAGAAAGTGACTGGTTCAAGGTCACCCAGCTGATTTTATGCCCAAGGCAGAACTATAATTCACCATCTCCTAGTTTTATTCTAGTGCTTTAACACTGCACCAAATTAACTCTTATGGACACAGAAAATTGGAAAGGAAAATTTATGGGTCACAAGCAGATCAATAAAACTGAAGCTGACTATATTTTAACATATTGCCATTCCCTGAAAGGATGGACCAGTTCTGTCAATTCCAGTTAAACTTTGATAAATCAAATACAGCACAAGATTTATGAAACACAAGATTAAAAATCAATTTAAAATATTTCTTTTAATGTCCCATGGAACGTACATTGAAATTACACGATTCCTCAGAGAAATCAGATGTAAAATCTCCTTTCAGAACTATCTATTCATTTCCCATAGAATGGTTCAGCTCATTACCAGATTAAATGTATTTTCCTACTCACTGTCAAGAGGAGAGGTGCTCAGAATGCAGACAGCATCTCTTTCAACTCCTCCTGAATCCCTAGCTGTTGATTGACATAAATTAGCAGGGAACACAAGGCAGCCCTTCATATCACTGTCAAGAGCAGCTGTAAAACACGTTGCAGTCCCTCAAACCTCACCCACTAATTATCTATTTGGCTGTCTTTGAAACACTGTTTGGGTATGTGGCCACTGCATCACTCAGCTTTTCAGTGGTGTATAAAAAAAATGCAAAGGTCTATTTGTGCACAGAATATCAACTTTTTAAAAAACCAATTAAATAAACCACCAAGACAAAAACTGATAAATTAGAAATCAAATGATAAAAAGTAAAAAAAAAAAAACGGACTCAGAACAAAATACAGAATAAAATAAGTATTTTATTCACAACATTTGCACAGACAAGGATAACTTGTTAGAATGAAGATTCATTTAGCTGGAAAATAGTATATTTGAATAAATCTAACTGTGGGTATTTTCATAGCAATTTGGTATTGTGTGAACTTTTTAACCAACACAATTTCCCAATTTTTTAAGCACCGATGAATCACCGAAGCATGTTGTTTACTTTCCTAGTGCTTTGCAAGAGAGAACTTAGCTGTTTATAAGACCTGATTTAATTTGTCATGTTGTTTCAGTTCAGGAAAAACTAAAAGCAAGGTTCTTGAACAAAAATTGGTGGGTGTTTCCCCAATTTCTATAAAAAATATTCAAAAGTTTTGCATTTTCTTTTTTTTTTGTACTTTTGTTTAATTAAAGAAATACAATTATATTTTAAAATTACCAATTATGGTAATATTACCAGTCTACTTATAAGCAGAGCAATAACATTTATCTAATATAAGTTCAGAAGGTAAATTCATTCTTCCAACAATTTAATGTGTGTGTGTAAACAATTGCACAAGCCAACTGAACCTTTCCTCATCCTACCCATAGCTACTTCAAATATATTTAGTGGGAATGGTCACCCTTGAGAACAAATAAAGAAATCCATTAAGGAAAAATACAGTTGTGCCTTCCATTTCAAGAACAGAAAAGAGTGCTGGATAAAGTACGGTGAACAAATAAGAGGCTGGGTATAATTTGTATTTCTCTCAAACTGTGGGTAGCCAGATGCTTTGAAGAAGCATTAAAGAAGCACCTTATAGGATAAACATATTATTTGGTATCATTCCTCAACATTTTCTTAAAACCTTTCCCAACCAATTTGCACACATTTCCACAGATTTACAGAGACTGGAAAATCTGAACAGATGAAAAATGGAACAACTTAAGGAAGTAAATAGTTTTAAAATATGTGAATTCAGACAAAAAATTATATTCTTACTATCCTGGATATTTTTTCTCGATTTCTTTTTCTAAAACTCATATTTTTAATTAACTAAAATATTACTTAGAAAAATTGAACAAGGTATGTTTAAAGGCTCAGAGAATTTGACTGAAAGACAATGCAAAACATGTTTTTCCTCTTTTTATTTAAACTAATGATAAAACAGCACAAGTGCAACTTATTGAGCCAGAGATATGAGTTCGAGACCAGGGCTGTCAAACACGCTGCCCACGCCTATGCCCGGTTTAGCAAAGGGGGAAAAAATCCCGATATGTCATGTGATGTCGCCATGATGACATGAGTTTGACATCCCTCCTCTAGACCATAAAAATACCAGTCTTAGGTGATATTTTCAGAATTATTAGCAAAAGGCACACAATCTGAAATGGAACAATTAAGGAAGTTGGTTTATATCTTTGTGACTGATTGGCAGCAAACTGTGAAAATCTCCAGACTTAGCATGTATCCCTTTCTCCAATGGGATAGAATTACAAAAGGTCAAATCTCAGAATATTTTTTTCTGATTTCCAACTTTCAGCTCTAGTCAATGTGCAAATTATACAAGCTTGCCATATAGTTGATTTCTTTTAGTTCTGCACTCACCTTCTCTTCTTAATTCTAGAATCAAGAAAGTGCTTATAGGCCTTATAGGTGGCAAGATTTCCTCGTTTTCTGATTTAATTATATAAATTGAAAACAGACCTTGATCTAGCTTGCATGTAATCCTATGATAAAAACACTTCTTTGTTTTCTTCTTCTTTATCTTCAAACATACCTCAAAGTTCTTTTGCAATTAATAGATAAGGCCCCATGCCAGTTCTCTTATTCTTTAGTGCTTTTTCCTCAGATTGTGTCCTTGAACGCTTATGGATTTTGTATAAATTGTGAACAAATGAGATTCAGCACTGCAACACTGTCTATTTCATTTTAAACTACTAGATGCAACCATCTAATTCAAAGTTAGTCATTGCAGCTGCCAGTCATACATACATAAATACATTCTATAGAGGAACTACTGAGTCTGTCATCTGCACTATAACTATCTGGTTTGGTTCTGCAACCCAACAAGACAGACAGACTCCAGAGAGTAACTGGGACTGCAGAAAAAACAATTACTACCAGCATGCCTTCAATCGAGGACCTGTATACTGCATGAGTCAAAAAGAGAGCTGTGAAAATATTTACAGACCCCTCACATCCTGGACAGAAACTGTTTCAACTCCTACTCTCAAAATGATGCTATAGAGCACTGCGCACCAGAACAATTAGACACAAGGACGGTTTTTTCCCAAATGCCATCACTCTGCTAAACAAATAATTTCCTCAACACTGTCAAACTATTTACTAAGTCTGCATTACTATTACTATTAATCCTCCCTTCTTTTCACCCATCTCCTCCTACTTATGACTGTATGACTGTAACCTTGTTGCTTGTTGTTGTGTATGCAATATGGTTAATAAAGTATGAGCTTGAGGTAAAGTGCAGGGTTCTGGCCCTGCACTTCTGCGTGGCTGTTAGGCGGCCAGACCGGATTGGCCAGTTCAAAGGAACCCGATTGGCCCTTAACAGAGAGTTCTTATTGGTTGCAAGAGCTAGTGTTACTAGCTCGTTATTGGTTAAATCGTACAAGGGTTGCCAATATAAGGCAGAGTTCACTGTGGTTAAACGGAGAAGTCACTATGTAAATAAAGAGCTGAAGTTCACCGTTCAGAGGCTTGTCTCCATTTATTCTAACCCATGCTCAATACTTAACACTGGTGACAAGGATGGGATGTGGAGACGTCTGAACCGAAGAAGCCAGGAAGAAACACCGAGCACGTGACAGACGACGCCAACAACGGAACCATGTCCGGCGGCATCGTACCACCCGCTCCGTTCAATCCAAACCAAGAGGACTGGGAATCTTACATGGATTGCTTCCAAATGTTTCTTAAGACAAACAACTTAAAGGACGCTACGCCAGCAAAGAAAAGAGCATTGTTCCTGACGCATTGCGGCCCAGCCGTATTTAAGATGGCTAAAGCACTGGCCAAACCTCGAGAAGTGAAGGCCATGAGCTGGGACGACCTCGAACCCATCCTGAGAGACCACTACGCGCCAACCGTGCCTACGCTCATGAGACGCCACGAGTCACGCCTCAACCTTGGACACGAAGAAAATCCGAGTCACGGTAGCCATCGAGAACCAGCCGTGCCACATGGAAGTCGACTTGGGATCGTCCCTCTCGATGGTGTCTTGGAAGACACTCAAGCAACTCATCCCCACAATTCAACACCAAGATCTCCAATTCCAACGCCTCATCCTCAAGGACTACCAGGGGAATCGAGTCCCCGTCGTCAGGTCCTGCCGTGTCTGAGTCTCCTTCAAGAAGTACACAGCGTACTTAGCTCTAACGGTCATCGATAGAGATAGGCCTAGCCTACTAGGCCTCCAATGGTTCGCGCCACTCGGCATTGAAGTGGCCGGCGTGAACCAAGTCGGTGGTTGTGATTGGGAGGAAGACCTTATCTCTGAGTTCAGTGACGTCTTCGTGGACAGCTTAGGCGAGTATAAGGGGACACTGATCTCATTCAGCCTAGATCCAAAAGTAGCTCCCATTCTCTTGAAGCCCCGTCAAGTTCCGTTCGCCCTAAAATCGAAAACCGACGAACAACTCGACAAGCTAATTGCTCAAGGGGTGTTGAAACCCATCGATCACTCTCCATGGTAAACCCCTATTGTAACACCCATTCAGCCAGACGGGTCAATCCGAATTTGTGGGGACTACCGGGCCACTTTGAACCACGCCCGACAGCAGAACGCGTATCCAGTTCTGGTGGTACAGCACCTCCTCCATTTCCTGGGGGGCGGGAAGGTTTTCGCTAAATTGGATTTAGCTCAAGCTTATCAACAATTACCAGTGGATGAAAAAACGGCACAGGCCCAAACTATTGTAAAGCACCGGGGTGCCTTTAAATGTACCCAGCTGCAATTCGGAGTTAGTGTAGCCCCGGGGATCTTCCAGAGCCTTATGGAAAGGTTATTACAAGGAATTAAGGGCGTGATCCCTTATTTTGATGATGTATTAATTGCAGCCTCAACAAAAAAAATCTGACAGGACCGTTTAAAATGCGTTCTAAAAAAATTCCAAGAGGCCGGACTTAAGGTGAAAAAAAAAAAAGTAAATTGTATACTGACAGTGTTGAGTTTCTAGGGTACCGGATTGATAGCCAGGGCATTCATCCTACAGAAAGTAAATTAAAAGATATCAAAAACGCTCCCAGGCCACGCAACAAGGCCGATCTCCAGGCGTTCTTAGGCCTCATCAATTTCTATAATGTATTTTTACCGCACAAAGCAACTGTTGCTCAACCGTTACACCGGTTATTAGATAAAAAAGCATTGTGGGTATGGGGTTACCGGGAAGAACAGGCATTCCGAAATGTTAAAAAACTGCTCATATCTGACTCTGTACTCATGCAATATAACGAGACTTTGCCGTTAGTCATAACCTGCGATGCATCGCCTTTCGGCGTGGGCGCCATTTTGAGCCACGTGCTGCCGAATGGGAACGAAGCCCCTGTTGCATATTTTTCAAAGACTCTTTCAAAAGCAGAGCGAAACTATGGACAAATTGATAAAGAAGCCCTTGCAATCGTCTCAGCTGTGAAAAAATTTCATGAATACGTGTATGGGAGGATCTTTACTATTGTAACTGACCACAAACCGTTGCTAGGGATAATAGCCGGGGACAAGCCAACCCCCTACATATTATCCCCTAGAATGACCCGATGGTCAGAATTCTTAGCTGCTTATAATTATCGGCTGCAATATCGCTCGGGGAAAGCCATTCCCCACGCCGACGCATTGAGTTGGGCACCGCTTCCAGAGACTCTCGATGATCCGGCACCAACGGCAACCACGTTGCAAATCGAAGCACTCAACTCGCTGCCCATGACCGCCCGAGACATCGCGAGAGAAACCAAACGAGACCACACCCTAGCTCGAGTCCTAGGCTGGGTAGAACGTGGATGGCCATTGGACCAAGTATCAGATGACTTCACACCATTCAAATCTCCACAGACTGAACTTTTCTCCCAAAGGGGCTGTATCATCTGGGGCGATAGAGTTGTTGTCCCAGAACGACTCAGGAAGACGCTGCTGCAAATTTTGCACGAGGGCCACCCCGGCATAGCGCGAATGAAGGCGCTTGCACGAAGCTACGCATGGTGGCCGGGCATGGACCGGCAAATCGAGCAGTGGGTTAAAGCGTGTCCCAATTGCCAACAAGTCAGCAATGCCCCACCAAAAGCCATGCCTACTGAATGGGAGAAGCCATGTGGACCCTGGTCCAGAATCCACCTGGATTTCGCGGGGCCAACCAAGGGCCATACCTTCCTACTTGAAGTCGACGCCTACTCCAATTGGCTTGAAATTCATTGTATGACGACTACAACCTCCGGCGGTTATCAAGATTCTAAACCGACTCTTTGCAACCCACGGATTGCCAGACGTCCTGGTGTCCGATAACGGGCCACAGTTTACTGCACTAATGTTCGAGCAGTACCTCGCTGACCGCGGCATCCGCCATGCGCTCACCTCGCCTGCGCACCCTGCGACCAATGGCCGAGCAGAACGCATGGTCCAATTTGTAAAAAAGACCTTGCAAAAGGTAGACTGACAATATTGATGACAAGGTCAATCAAATTCTCTTCTTGCAACACATCACTCCACATAGCATCACCGGCAGAACTCCTGCCGAACTACTGATGGGACGAAGACTCCGCTCCCACCTCGACCAGTTGCACCCTGCTTACGAACCGGAAAAACCAATAGGATCCAGTGGCCGCTGTCGCACCTTCCAGGTAGGAGACCCTGTTTATGCACGAAACTTATCGGGCGACCCATTATGGATAGAAGCGACAGTAGTACCAGCCCCAAATCCTGCGTGGTGCAATGCCTTGACAATTGTGGAAACGGCATATCGACCAATTGCGGTCACGACTTGCAACGGCCAGTCAACAGCTCCCCTATGACCAAACCGAGGGGGGGGGGAGGTACGAAAGAAGATGAAGTTCCAGGGAACCCGTTCGAAGGGAACGACGAATTAAGTGATACTCAGGAAACGGAGCAGGAAGGAGAAACGGAGCACCTCAGGGAATTGCGGAAAATGTGGGCAATGATGAAGAAGTAAACTCTGAACAAGAGGCAGAACCACTGCCAAACAACGATCTACCTCAACAGGATTGCAATCAACCAATCCAACGAAAATCAAAGAGACTTAAAAGACAACTGTCCTATTTAAGGGACTATATAACTGCACCGGAATTAAGAAGCCAGGGGGAAGGGGTGTTGTGTATGCAATATGGTTAATAAAGTATGAGCTTGAGGTAAAGTGCAGGGTTCTGGCCCTGCACTTCTGATTGGCTGTTAGGCGGCCAGACCGGATTGGCCAGTTCTGAGGAACCCGATTGGTCCTTAACAGAGAGTTCTTATTGGTTGCAAGAGCTAGTGTTCCTAGCTCGTTATTGGTTAAATCATACAAGGTTGCCTATATAAGGCAGAATTCACTGTTGTTAAACGGAGAAGTCACTATGTAAATAAAGAGCTGAAGTTCACCGTTCAGAGGCTTGTCTCCATTTATTCTAACCCATGCTCAATACTTAACACTTGTATTCTAACGATTTATATTGACTGTTTCCTAGTATGATTTGATTGCTTATTGTACCCTATTTTACTGCCTTCAGCCTCTTCCTCCTGTGAACACTATTTTCTATTAAAATTTAAATTAAAACCTACTTTCAACTTCTTATCAGCAAAATAAAAACAAAACTACTTTCTTTGCACAGATACACTGACAGCCAGTTAATCTCACAATTGATCTATCTGTTTCAGGGTGACATGGAGAAGGACTCACCTCAGTTATCCCCACGACTGTACACAAATTCTTAAAAAAAAAAAAACCAGTGGAAATCTGAGGCCTGATCTATGAGACTCTCATCCCCACCTAACTGAGCCATTCATTCAGCAACAACATTCGCTATGATTGTGCAAAAGAGAACTGCTTCTGAATGTCTTCAATAACTGCAAATCACCAGGACACACTTATTTATTTTTGCTGACCTCAGTACTGGACTAGCTATAAGTTAAGTTTTGAGCATGGGCGTGAAGAATGGAGACAAGCCGGTGAAACGGTGAACTTCAAAACTCTTTATTTACATGGTGTGACAGCTCAGCTCAATGGCTGCAACGGCCCTCCTTATATTGGTAACTTATTAGCGATTTAACCAATGAAAACCAGGGAGTGCTAGCTCCGTTAACCAATGGGAGAGGCTCGTTAATGGCCAATCAGATTCACCTGAACGGACCAATCTGATGTTGCCATTAACGGCCAATCAGAAGTGCAGGGCCAGAACCCTGCACTTGACTTCAAGCTCTTGATAACTTTATTAACACATCTTTCATTCACAACACCCCTTCCCCCCAGGTTCCGTTTACGGGGTCTGGTTACGTAGTCCTTAAGGTAGGCCGGTTGTTTCGTTAGTGTATTTGACTTTTGTTGAGCACCCGGTATTTGGCTGCAATCTTGTTGAGGTAGGTCGTTGTCTGGTGAAAAGGGTGCCTCTAACTCTGAGTTTGAATTTCCATTGTCACCAACATCTTCGGTATCATTATGAGGCGAGCTCACTCCCATCCCTGATTCTTCTTCACGTGTTTCCGTTTCGCTGTCGTTTCTTCCATTAAAGTTTTCTGCTAATTCAAATTCATCTTCCTCTGTATCTCCTCCCCTCTCAGTTTGGACATCAGGGGACTCGGAGATCCCTGACTGCAGCCTTGATCGTAGCTGATCAATATGGCGCTTCCATAGTTTATTATTGCGACATTCCATGAGGTACGATTTAGGGCTGGTTACTCTGACTACAGTCGCCTCAACCCACAACGGATCGCCCGACAAGTTCTTAGCGAATACCAAGTCGCCTACCTGGAAGGTACGGCATCGCCCGCTGGATCCGTGTGGTTTCTCAGGTTCGTACGATGGGTGTAGCCGGTCGAGGGGGGAGCAGAGCTTCCGCCCCATTAGCAACTTGGCGGGAGTTTTGTTGGTGACGCTGTGCGGAGTGATATGCTGCAAAAGGAGTATCCAGTTTATTTTTTCTTCAATATTGTCATAGTCCATTTTGTGTAGTGTCTTCTTGACGAACTGTACCATGCGCTCGGCCCTTCCGTTGGCCGCAGGATGCGCAGGCAAAGTCAGCGTATGGCGAATACCGCGGTCCATCAGGTACTGTTCAAAGGACAGCGCGGTAAATTGGGGCCTGTTGTCGGATACCAGAACATCTGGTAATCCGTGTGTTGCAAATAGTCTGTCTAATTTCTTGATGACCGCTTCGGTTGTTGTATTCCTCATCTCGTGGATCTCAAGCCAGTTCGAGTAGGCATCCACTGTCAACAAGAATGTGTGTCCTTTGGTAGGTCCTGCAAAGTCCAGATGAATACGGGACCAGGGTCCCCGCGGTGTTTCCCATTCGGTTGAGGTTGCTTTCGGTGGGGTGTTGCTTACTTCCTGGCATTTGTGACAAGCTTTGACCCATGTCTCGATCTGCTTGCCGATGCCCGGCCACCACACGTAGCTACATGTGAGGGCTTTCATGCACACGATGCCGGGGTGGCCATCGTGCAAGGTTCTTAGTACTGCTCGTTGTAGCAGCTCTGGGACAACGACTCTATCTCCCCAGATAAAGCAGCCCTTCTGGGAAAATAATTCTGTTTGACGACTCTTGAATGGGGCGTAGTCATCAGGTATCTGGCCCAATGGCCATCCGCGTTCGACCCAACTGAGGACTTGTGCTCAGGTTGGGTCGCGTTTCCTCTCTATCGCGATATCACGGGCTGTTAATGGTGGTGATTGAAGTGTCTCGATCTGCAACGTTGTCACTGTAGGTGCGGGGTCATCGATGGTCTCTGCAAGTGGTGCTTGGCTCAACGCGTCGGCGTGGGGAATGGCCTTCCCTGGGCGGTGTTGCAGCCGAGAATTATAATCAGCCAAGAATTCTGACCAGCGAGTCATTCTGGGAGATAATATATAGGGGGTTGGCTTATCTCCCGCTATTATTCCCAGCAAAGGTTTGTGGTCAGTCACTATGGTAAAGGCTTGGCCGTACACGTACTCATGAAATCTCTTGACAGCAGACACAATGGCAAGGGCTTCTTTATCAATCTGACTGTAATTGCGTTCTGTTTTTGAAAGCGTCTTTGAGAAATAGGCAACAGGGGCTTCGCTACCGTTCGGCAAAACGTGGCTCAAAATGGCGCCTACTCCGAAAGGTGAGGCATCACACGTGATCGTTAATGGCAAAGTCTCATTGTACTGCATTAGTACGGCATCAGAAGTCAATAATTTTTTTCCATTTCGAAACGCCTGCTCTTCTTTATGTCCCAGATTGCTTTTTTGTCCAATAAACGATGTAGGGGTTCGGCTACGGTTGCTTTGTGCGGCAGGAAAACGTTATAAAAATTGATAAGGCCTAGAAACGCCTGGAGGTCGGCCTTATTTCGGGGTTTTGGGGCGTTCTTGATTGCCCTTAATTTGCTATTAGTAAGGTGAATGCCCTGACTATCAATTAAATATCCTAAAAATTCGACACGATCCATACACAGTTTACACTTGTTTTTCTTCACTTTAAGACCTGCGTCTTTGAACCTCTGGAGAACCAACCTCAGGCGATCCCGTAAAATTTTCGAGGTAGGGGCAGCGATTAACACATCATCAAAGTATGGGACAATGCCCTTTATCTCTTGCAATAGTCTTTCCATCAAACTTTGGAAGATTCCCGGGGCTACACTCACTCCGAATTGGAGTCGGTTACATCCAAAGGCACCTCGGTGCGTAACGATTGTCTGTGCCTGTGCCGTTTTTTTGTCTACCAGCAGTTGTTGGTATGCCTGGGCAAAGTCTAGTTTAGCGAAGACTTTTCCGCCCCCCCAGGGAATGGAGGAGGTGCTGCAACACCGGTACTGGATACGCATTTTGTTGAAGGGCGTGGTTCAGGGTGGCTCGGTAGTCTCCACAAATTCTTATCGATCCATCCGGCTTAATGGGTGTAACGATTGGGGTCTCCCAGAGTGATCGGTTGGTTCTAACACACCCTGGGCTATTAATTTATCAAGCTGCTCGTCAATTTTTGGTTTAAGGGCAAATGG
>BHEV01006067.1:0-19953 GCA_004319985.1 Emydocephalus ijimae | reverse complement strand
CCTGCCTCTCCTCCTCCTCCTCGCTGGATCTTTCATGAAGGTTGGGGTGGGCGTTGGGCTGCATTACGAGGCGACCTGGGCTGCGGGCCGCGGGTTGGACAAGCCTGCCCTAAATGGATATAGCATATAATTTCTTAGGAAACCAACTGTAGAACTCTGCTATGGGCATAGTGTGACAGAATAATTAATCATCTTTCCTTATTTAAAAGATTTGTAAACAAAAAAGAATAGCAATCTGCGAGGAATTCTTGCAATTGGGAACTACTTAAATTAACTACTAATAGTTCATTCATGCGGTCCGTTCGTTTGTTATTTTTGGGGGGACAGGGAAGTTTCTGCAAAGCCTTATAGCAAAAGCTTTGGGAGTAATTTTTAAATATCCAGGTATTATATAGCATTAAGCCATGGATTTAAAATTGGCTGAAAAGAGAACAAAATGCTGTCTACATCTGAAATATTTTAATAGGAAAACATTTTATTTCCAGGTACAAGGATGCCTCCTACATTGTCTACACAGGTGATACTGATGCTGAAGCTGTCCCTTCTACTATTCTAGAAGGTGCATACAGGCGATTCAAAATCAAACTGGAACAGCCTGTGACCTTTGTGTTCTTAAAGAAGCGCTACTTAGTAGAAGCTTCCCGTTACCGATATTTCACTCTGCTAGGTCAGAGCTTAGGATCTGTGTTTCTTGGCTTGGAAGCTCTTATACAGTGTATCCCTGATATTTACATTGACTCCATGGGTTATGCATTCACACTTCCTCTCTTTAAATATCTTGGATGTTGCCGAATAGGATGTTATGTTCACTATCCTACAATCAGTACTGATATGCTTTCTGTGGTCAGGAATCAGCATGCACGATTTAATAATGCAGCAATTATCACAAAAAATCCCCTCTTAAGTAAAATTAAACTTGTATATTATTACTTTTTTGCTTCCATATATGGGTTAGTTGGTTCTTGCAGTGACACTGTCATGGTTAATTCTACATGGACTCTCAATCACATCCTTTCCCTCTGGAGGTGTAGCGACCGCACAAGCATTGTGTATCCACCTTGCGATGTACAAACTTTCCTGGATATTCCACTACAAGAAGGAAACAGGATTATAAAACCAACAGTTGTTTCTATAAGCCAGTTCAGGCCAGAGAAGGACCACTCCCTGCAGATTAGAGCCTTTGCTAAATTGTTGGCAAAAATGGAAGGTCAGCCATTATTGCCAAAGCTTATTTTGATTGGGGGCTGCCGTAACCTAGAAGATGAACAGCGTGTAAATGAACTTAAGAAGCTTTGTGAAGAGCTAGACATTGAAGAAAAGGTGGAATTCAAAGTTAATATTCCATTTGAAGAATTAAAGAGGCATCTGGCTGATGCAACTATTGGACTTCACACCATGTGGAATGAACATTTTGGAATTGGTAGGTATTTTTGTGTATGTTCTACCGTATAAACTGCTTCTTAGAAAATTTGGGTCAGTAAAATAGATTGTATAACTAAGATTTAATTTGCATTTTCAGATCAAAAAGTGACATATTGTCCTCTATATTACATCAAATTGGCATGGTGATTTACTATATTGGCCTGAACTAAAATAATATATAAATTATGGTACCATGAATACTTGCTATTAATAATCAGATACTGTACTTTCATCAAGATTTTACATGATTATACCAGGTTTTCTTTGTTCACTCAAAGTCCTAAAAAGTAGCAAATGCTACTTGTTATGATTCGCATGTCATAAACATATATGACTAACTTTAATTTGTTTAATATTTTTGACATTCATGAACAAATTGTCAACTCTGTTAAATATTGAAACCAAATACTTAGGAATTTAAAATAAATTCATAAAGATCAACAAGTAAAAGGTAATCACCCCAGAAACCCATAACAGTGAAATGTTTGACAGGAGAGATATACTAGTATGCTGCAACACATTGAACATTTCTCTGAAATTTATTTCATTGTATCTATAGCCAGCCCCAATTATGCAGACTGAGCAGTTACCAACATTAAATCCATCCAATATGAAGACAATATTCATATAAGGGTACATTCAGTACATCTGAATTGAATTCAGAAGTTTATTAGCAACCAACTATATGACCTTAAAATCAGTGTTACTCTCTCTAATCAAGTTCAACTCACTGTAGACATTACAGTCTGAATCTCCTGTTACTTCTTTGTTGTCTTCAAAGGTAGTCTGGTATAGAGTGCAGGAGTTACTGTTGTTCTTCAGATAGGGATGAAAATGTTGCTAAAGCTGGTTTAAAGCCTCTTTTGCCCATTGTTTCTCCTTATTGTTGAAACAAGAGCTGACAGTCAAGGAGACCATGTCTTTAAATTTCCTCCTCAGTAATTTTCTTGGATTTTGTGACTGCAGGATCAGGACTTGAATTTTAGGATGAACACAGAAATATATCCTGATTACTACTTTTTGGAGAGCATTCTTCACCTGGTTGTTTCAAATTTTCATTGATGCAAGAAGGGACGTGTGCTACTTTAAAATCAGAAAAGATAAGAGTCTAAATTGTGCCTTTTGTAGGCAAAGTTGCAATAGAGAATTGCATTCTTGGTTGAGAAAGAATGAAAGAACCATAGTATTAATAGCAATCTGTTCTATGTCTTTTTTAGGAATTGTTGAATGCATGGCAGCTGGCACAATTATTCTTGCTCACAATTCTGGAGGCCCAAAATTAGATATTGTGGTACCCTATGAAAGAAATATTACTGGATTTCTAGCAGAAGATGAAGATAGCTATGCAGACTCTATGGCTCATATTTTTTCATTATCTCCTGCAAAAAAGCTACACATCAGACAAAGTGCTCGTGAATCTGTGAAGAGGTTTTCTGATCAAGAATTTGATGAAACATTCCTATTATCTGTAGAGCAGCTATTTAAATAAAATATTTTGCTTATAAATATGTGAGATACTTGAGTTATTATGGCACTACAAATTATACATCTTCTACATTTCTATTTATAGTGCAATAAAGATTTTACTCTTTAAATACTAAAGATACCCTGATAAAGCACATCTAACAAATTTTTATTTTATAATGACAGGCAGTATTTAAGGACCCACTTCCAAAAATTATCGCAAAATATACACCATTTAATAGTGATTATCTAATTCTTGTCATAATAGCACTGAGCATATATTTTAATGATTTAAATGTATTAGGACTTAAATCTATTTCATCATTTTAATTTTGCCCATAATCTATTCTTTAGTGAACTAAAATCTATATAATTCATCCATGATTGAACTTTTCACTTCCGGCCAACAGTTAAAATAATGTTTATTGATATACTCGTTTATTTATACTCATAAAATTAGTATGTTCAACAAAGTTAGGGTAAAATAATCTCAACTTTGTTGTCATACTGAGATTTTTTTCCCCATTGGAGAATTTAAATACTTAAGCTCTCTCGCCAACAATAGAATTAGTCCAGTCCAGATCCAGGTTTACCATTTCATTGATTAGATCTAGATGAAGTAAGATCTATTTTCATCCCAAAAAATGAAACATGGTGATGAGTAGTGATATTGGTGTTATAAATTTGATTATTGAGGTGCATCCTTGAAAAAATTTCTACATTGACTGTTTATTGGCAAAGAGATATATGCAACCCAAGCCAGAAAAGAATTCCAGCTCTATAGAGATTTTTACTTTGGTAGACTAGGTAACTGTGTAAAATTTACATGAGAAAATTACCCACTTTCTAACCTTGGGTCTTAACACGCATACAATTGGTTATTATTAATTCTTAAGTATTTATTATCCAAGAATGTGTTAACTGATTGTACTTTGTTTTTCTCCTGTCAAATAATTATTATCTTCCAAGCTGTCATTAGATTTGGTATGTTTGCTATTGGCTGTAGATTGTTCTATGTTTGCTGATTCAATTGGACTTTTTGAAATCTCCTCCTCTAGAGATGTTACCACATTTTCCAAAGATTCCACAAGTTCATCTCTCAGTTCATCTTCAGATTCTTCAAAGTTTCTGTACAAGAACAAAAAATGGTGTTATGTTTTCACTAAATTACCAAAATGCTATGTTTATAAATAGGGTAATACTTCTGAGCACTAGATGGTAGCTGTGATGATATCTATATAACATCTATATAACAGGCTTGGTTGAATGCAGATCAGGATTATGATTTGGGCAAATGGTCAAAATGATGTTTACAGAAAGACATGCTATTATCCATTAAACAATATCACATCTTTATAGCAATCTCCATACAATTGGTGTAGTATATTTTTGAATCCATTATAAATAGAAAACTAGAGTGATAACAGTGTCCCTGTGAGGGCCTTTGGTTACACAAATTCACAGCTCCTCGCAATTCCAGCCAGCTAATAAACTCAACAAAGGACATACAAGTTCCTTGTTATCTCGGTGGAATTTACTATATAGATGAATTATCTATGTGCAGTTTAATGTCTTATAAGCTCATTCATACAATTAACTTTGAATGCTGCAATTGGAAATCGATAGATTAACTCATCACAACAATTCTGCTCAGCTTACTAATCACTCATTGATTCAATCAATTTATTCATCATCAGTTAAACTTGTGTTAAAACATGAGTTCAGCTGTGTGAGGGGTGATGGACCTTTCCATAACTTTGTAGACATGTAGAGCAAACTTGTTTCTGATTGGCAGTGTTTTAATTGTTTTGTTTCAATGCATGTATTTGATGTGGTTGTAATTCTCAGCTTTGCATACTTGTACATATATTAAAGTCTAGACTTATTAATTTAAAATGTGAGCTGAAGAAAACATTGTATGAAGCAGCTTCTCAAAAGGCCAAGTTACACATTCAGCAGTTGTAATGACTTACGTATCATCATCATCATCAGATCTTGGATCAAGTTTAATTTCATCTGGGTTAGCAGGCAAATTAACTTCTGGAGCATCTTTAATAGATTCTGGAATCTGGTGATTTATTGTTTCTTCTGAAAGAATAGTATTTTCATTTCATAGTGATTTCATGTACCAAGTTTCATATACCATTTCATGAAATGTACCAAGATAGTTTGAACTAATAACCAAAAATATATTGTATTAAAAATAATAGTTCTATAGAGTAGGATGGAGGACTACTTTCATATTCACAACAGGTCTATACTAATTTTACATAAATGCACTGCTTATTTGATCTGATTCTTGCATTGCATTAAAGTATTATGTGCTTAAATCTGATTTGTTGAATATCCCACAACTGACTAAATAAACGATGGCTTATAAGTTACAGTGGCAGGGCTCACACAATAGACTTAAGTCAAAGCCAAACATTATGGCTTAAATTGACAAATGAATCTAATTTATGTGTAAGTTTATATTTAATGTTGAATGTAATATTTCCATTGCTGACCTGTCAGTACTGACTCTGCTTAATTAAAACTTGTTGTTATTAAGCAAAAGATCTTAGCTTTTAACTCTTGGGAAATATTTAATATATGGACTCAAAATATTCATATTTAATTTGTCAACATCTCCAAGCTGTATTTAGTAAGCTATTAGTATTGTTTGTCAACATAGTATACACATTACTTCTGTCACTTGCTATTCCCCAAAAATTGTGTAAATGACTTTGTGTTGCTCATTGATTACAAAAGAGTCTGAAATTCCTAACCAGTTTTAATGATTCATCCATTTATTCCTAGTAGGACTATCCAGTTACTTAGAAAGAAATATCAATAGCTTACATGGAACTTAACACCCAGGAAAAGTGAGATGAAAAATTAAAAGGATGTTGGCAACTTCCGGTTGCAAGGCTTCGGCGGCAGCAGGAATCCGCTTCTCTGCAGGTCCCTGCTGCGCTCGCCGCTGAGGTACCCCTGATCCAACTGGATTTGGGGGTTGTCGCTGCCCTGAAGAGGCAGCGGAAGACAGAGCAGATCCGGGCAGAGGTCTGGGGATATTGCACCCCCTTTCCCCAGCTGGCTAGACTCCTTTTTCCTGAGGCGGTGGAGCGGCTGTCAGAAATGGCAGCCACAAAGGAATCTTCAACCGGATAAGACTGTGCAGGAAGAAGACAGAAGGAGAAGTTTTCTTGGCTGAACCGGGACATTAAGTTACTTTTAAAACACCCTGGAAACCTGACTTTCGGATTGATACATTTGTTTCCAAAAGAAGTTGGTACGGGCGGCGAAAGTGCTGAAGGAAAGTTCACTCCTTATGGAGAAAGCAAATGAGCACAGAAAAACCTGCTTCTTTAAGGTAAAAACAAGCTCTTTGTTATAAGTGGGAAGGAGAGGACTAAAAAAAAATCTTTAAAAACTTGTTGGAGACGCTTTGAAGATTATAAAACCAATAACTAATTGTAATACGGCTTTAAAATATATTTGGGATTTTGCCCCAGGAGGAAAAGTTGCAAAGAGAAGAAGAGGAAATAATTTCTGTCTGTTTGGATTGTTTGATAACTTTGACATTTGCAAATTACTTTAAGATTAAAAACATCTGGGTTGTTCTTAAAAATTTACAATGGCACCATCTGTGGATCAACTAAAAATGGAATATGAAAAATTAAAAGAAAGAGAACCAAATGGCAAGAATTCATTGGGAGCTGTCTTCCACTTTTTAGAAATGGCGGTTTCTACGTACCAGCAAATACTTGAGGAAGAAGGAGAAGGAGAAGAAGAAGAAGAAAAGGAAGCCATTTTTAATGGACAAAAAGTTTTGATTAAGAAAGAAAATAGGAAGAGAGGAAGGAAAAATGAGAATTTAAGATTCAATAAAACAATCAAGAAAAAGAAAAATAAGGTGAAAAAAAGGTACAATGTTAGAAAGCAATTGAAAAGAGAATTACAACAGAGACGGGAAGCTAAAAAGGTGGAGGTTAGGAGAGAGGGGGGGCAAAAAGATCAGACTGGAGAAGAAAGGGAGGCAAAAAGGGAAAAAAAGCCACGGTCTGAAACAAGATATCTTTTTTAGAGATAAAGGATAAAGGACAGTGTATAATTTAAGAAAGATTCTGCAAGAGTACATAAGATAGTATTGTAGTATTTGCATTTGAAATAGTCTATTGGAATATTATAAGATTTAACAAAATATTAAAATATTAAAATGTTTTATAATGATAGATTTCAATATTTAATAAAATATCAAAGAGAATGTGTAAAATGATTAATGCTTAGTTATATTATTAATTAGAATTAGAATGGAAATTATATACTTAACAACATTATAAGTTTATTATTCTTTTTTTTCAAAATGCAACATGTAGAATGTACTAAGCAGAATCAGGATAGAAATTATGTATTATTTTAAATGTTACTTTAGGGAAAGGCGTCACACCTTAAAAGTGATTACAGGGGAAATTCTTTGCTAAAGAGAAGAGATAAATAAATGATTGGAAAAGAACAGACAAAAGATACAAACATAATGATTTTGAAATAAGATGAAATAAACAAAATATAATCAAGAGAGTGAAAAGAAGGTAGAAGTTATATAGAAAATATAGAATGGTTAATAAGATATGAATGGTATATAAGGTGAGCATGAACTTGATTTAGGTCTGTAAAAAAAGATGTAACCCGGGGCTAAGCCGCTTTTCAAAAGAAGTTTTATGTTTTATGTTTTGGTTAGCTGTGTTTTGATTGTGAATTAATAAAACCTTGGAGGAATAAAACTAAAGGGAGAGAAATTTGGAAAAGACATGTGTAAATGATAATTAAGGAGGTTTTATCTTTTTATGTCTTGTTTTATGTTTTGTATTTTGTGTGTTTATGCTTGATTGAGAATTAATAAAACCTTGATAGAAAGAAATATAATTGAATAAAAGTGAAGTGAGAAACAATGAGAAATTTGGAAAAGATATATATGTGTTTAAATGGAAATGTGATAATGTGGAACTATGCTTTAAAAAATAATGCTTTATTTGCCTTGTAAAAACTTATAAGTAATTTTTGAGAAAGGAGGTTTTATACTTTGATGTCTTATGTTTTGTTTGTCTTTAAAATCAATAAAATTTGTTTAAAAAAGAAAAATTAAAAAGGATGTTATCAATAAAATATCTTTTTTCTAAAAAGTGAAAGCTTTTAAGTAAATAAATTATATCGCCTAATGATTGTGATTCATTCCCTCTTTATAATTAATACAGTATAATTGTGTGTACATATATATATATATATGAAGTATGTGTGTAGGTATGTTATTGTAAGCCTTCGCAATATTTATTCATTTATTTGATTTGTCGATTGCTTACAAGATTATAAGTATAAGGATAAACATAGTTATGAATACATGAAATGAATAAATATAAGAAAAATAAAAAACAATAGGACAGGGACGGTAGACACGTTGGTGCGCTTATGCATGCCTCCTACAGACCTCTTAGGAAAGGGGTGAGATCAATAAAAAGTCTAAGATTAAAGTTAAATATCATTTTCCTAATTGTTTACAAGAAGGCAAATGATTTCATTTTTATTAAGGTGACTTTTATATTCTTTGCACGTACATGACATTTAGAAATTACTTTTACAGTATTTAGATACATTCCTATTTTTAATTAATTCTTTACACTTATTCTTATCCTCGTAGAATTACCTCTCCTAGGATGAAGGTTATGCATCCTTACTTCTCTGTGCACAACCCTCTCCTTTCCTTCTTGGAACATTGCAAATATATTAGACACAATCCCCTAGCCTAGGACACTGGAGCAGAAATTGGAGTGAGGAAATGATGGGAAAACTATCTACTCCGCCTGTACATGGACACCAGTGGATACAAATCTTAGATGCTATTCTAGTTTTAATCTAGTTCAATCTGTTATGCACTGATGGCCCTCGTTATTCAATAAAAAATTCAACATTAACTTCAAATAATAAAAATGCAAAAAAAACCCAACCCAACTTACTACGTTCTTCAGTTTGGCACAAGGTGTCACTGGAACATTCTGCTTCTGCTAACATATTCAGTAGAGTACTTGGCGATTTGGGGCTCCATTTTTTCCTGGTTTCAGGGAACTCAGAATGTTTTTCATTTACCAGGCCAGCTGGGAGGGAAAATGTTACTTTCCTTATACAGGCAATACTTGATAGGTAAACTATTTGTTTAGTGACCTTTCAAAATTACAACACTGAAAAAAGTTACTTTTGACCGTTTCCACACAATCATTATGGGATCCCTGGGGTCATGTGATAAAAATTTGGACAACTTAGCAACTGGCATATATTTATGATAGTTGCAGTGATCACAAGCAAAGTCAATGGGGTAGCCAGATTCACTTTACAACTATGTTATTAGCTTAACAACTGCAATGATTTACTTAATTGTGAGAAGTAGGATCATAAAATGGGGCAGAATTCATTGAACAACTGTCTTGTTTAGCAATGGAAATTTTGGGCTCAGCTGTGGTCATAAGTCAAGGACTACTTGTATTTTGAGAAAATAAATAATATAGATTTGATCCTCTTTGTGATACATTTCCATTTTTCTTCATCCCTCCTTTTTTCACTCCTGGAAATAACTGAATTATCCTTCAACCAAGATTACATGGCCTAACTTAACAATTGATCGTTTAGTTATGACAGATTCAAAATTACTTATGATCCATCCTTGAAGTTATAATTATCGCAACCCCCCTTTTGGTCATATGATCACATTCCTGATGCTTGGCAACCAGCCTGTATTTATGACCAGTTTGTAGTGTCCCACAGTCACCTGCAATATTTTGCTGGATTTGCTAAATGATCAAGTGGTTCCCTTCACCATTTGATTCATTTAAAGGCCACAGTGATTTGCTTTATGACCATTGTAAAAACAGGCATAAAACTGAGTCCGGTGATATGATGACCTACTTAATTACTGCAATGACATAAAGTCAAAATTTTGGGCTCAATTGTCATTAAGTGATAATTACTTGTAGTGAACCTTAACTTGTTGATTAGACAACTAGGAGCTCCTAGTTATCCTTTCCATATTGTTCTACACAATTCCACAAATCTTTGCAACAGGTTTTTGGGAGAACAAAGGTGCCCATGGGAAAGCAGTGAGAAAGGGATACTTTTATCATTAAGTGACAAATTTCATACTTCTACTCTTGTTCTCCCGGATACTCTATCACAAACATTATCAAACTATTTTTGCTAAATTAGTTTGTATCATTATTATATTGTATTAACTGGTTTTGTGCTTTAGTTTGATGTAAAGTGAATGCAATATGATATAATAAATTATTGTTTTATACTTCTTTGGATAGTATTTTTGAAGCAATAGAATTGAAAAATTAAACATATTGAGTCAGGAATAATCAGGAAAACAATGAACATGTTAAAGTTGCCAATATCTTTTTAAAAAGATGGCTACTTTGTAGCAAAAGCACTTAGGCTTCACAGTGTTTTGCTCTCTGAGTAGTTTACAGAGTCAGTCTACTGCCCGCTAAAATCTGGGTCCTCATTTTACCAACCTCGGAAGGATGGAAGGCCAAGTCAACCTTGAGCCGATGAGACTTGAACTGCTGGCAGTCAACAGAATTAGCCTGCAATGCTGCCTTCTAACCACTATGCCGCCACTGCTCTTATATCTTGAAAACTACTGAAATAATAGTTCAGATCAGAACTGAAACCTAAGGTCTATCGCACTGCATTTCTTAAGATATAATGAACACATTTTACTTAAAACAAAGCAAAATGTTTCAGAAAGGTCACCTTCATCCATAGTATTCCATACAGATGCGATATCTGCATTTTCTAAGAGATTCAGTAGTGTCTGTGGAGTTGAGATTTGCCATTGTTTTCTGTCGTTTATCACATCTTCATTTTCAACTTCTAAGGAGAAAAATATTTTTTCTGAAAGGATACAATATGGATGCAAACTATAGCTTATATTCATGCCATTATCTACTGTTTAGGCAAGTCTTGACTTATAACAGATGATCGTATAGTGACCATTCAAAGTTAAAATGGCACTAAAAGTGACTTTTGACCATTTTTCACATTTATGACCAGCATCCCTTTGGTCACATGATCAAAGTTCAGACTTCAGGTTAGCAACTGACTCACATTTTATAATGGTTGCAGTGTCCTGGGGTTATGTGATCACTGTTTGCAACCTTCCGACAAGCAAAGTCCATGGTGACGTCAGATTCATTTAACTGTATTACTAACTTAACAACTGCAGTGATTCATAATAACTGTGGTAAGGTCGTAAAATGAAGCAAAACTCACTTCACAAATGTCCCACTTAGCAACATAAATTTTGCACTCAGTTGTGGTCATAAGTTGAGGACTACCTGTATTTCATCTAGGAGGTAATTTTTTGAAGAAGAAGAAGTCTTATGATAAAATTTTGTTTTAAAGCCATTGTTGTCATGGACTAAATAATCAGTATTAAATTGCCCTGGGACTAGCACACAGTTTTCTCAAAATATTATCAAGATGATCAAAGGCAGATTGCAGTTCCTGTATATGACCAACATAGATGTGGACATGCTACAATAGGAAAGTGAGTCAGTTTTCAAAAATATATCTTTATTAAGAAACAGAAAATTGTTATGGAGAAAAACAACTATTTAATAATAAGAACATGATTATTGATTGATAGGTTAATCAACTTTCTACGTCTGTCCATCTGTCCAAAAAAACTGGCTAGCAAGTCTAACAGAAATTACTATTAAAAACACAAACGAAACCCTAAGTCACAGCCCCTGTAAAAATAACAGTTTCCCCTGTAGCCTACATACACCAAAGCTTCCAACAAATGATCACCTGAGCCCTAGTGCCTGAGGAAAGAGCCAGGTCTTCATAGCCTTCCAAAAGCCAAGTAAGGTTACCGTTGTCCATAGCTCTAGTGGGGGGAGCTGTTCCAAAGAACAGGCATCGTGGCAGACAAAGTTTATTTCCTAAGAACTGTTAGGTGACTTTTTCCCCCCACTGTGGAAACCCAGAACATGGGAATGGAGGCAGAAACCATCAGGTACTGGCAGTCCCACAAGTAACCTGGTCCCATGGCATGCAGGGCTTTTGAGGTCACCACCAGGCCAATCACATTCCGAGCAACCTTCCCCCCCAAAACTGTTCAATACAGCTGGGTCCAGCAATGGCTTCTTAAGGAACAGATAGACCACAGCCTCCTTTAAGGCCAGAAGAATTCACCCACTCCTGCAAAGAGGTATTTGCCACTGCTTGAAACCAGCTACGTATAACTTCCTGCGTAGCTAGGACCTACTTGGAGGGACACGGATCTAACATACAGATGGAAAGATGCAATACCACAAGGATCCTGTCCTCTTCCTCAGGAAATAGAGGGGGCGGGGGGTGTTATTATTTTTGATCATTTTTATTTTTATTCTATTCTGTATTTTCTACTCTTTGTAAGCCTCCTAGAGTTGCCATGAACGAGTAGGCAGCTCCATAAATGTTAATGGTTTCAAGAAACATACCTATCTTCCAATGCCATAATTCCTCCTCCAGTTTTTTCTTAAGGTTTTCTCCATGTTCAAAAGTCAGTGTTTCATTAAGTTTATCTTGCTGCTGAAATCAAACACACACAAAAAGTCTGTTTTGAAAAAATTAACTTACATTCTTGTTTGTTTTGAAATAAAAACACTGAACATCAGAACCAAACAAATCGAATGATCAAATATCATCGATTATATGCTTTTCAGTGAAACAGTCACTTAAATAGCACATAATCTCTCTTCAAATTTTTATCAGAAGAAACAAATTTCATATAGGGAATGCCATATTTTCTGTCTATCATTTTGAAAATATTTTAGGTAGAAATCATAACCTGACTCAAAAGTTTATATGTGCCAATCTGCACATTTTCTCTGTGACAGATGCTGGAAGGAAGGAAGGAAGGAAGGAAGGAAGGAAGGAAGGAAGGAAGGAAGGAAGGAAGGAAGGAAGGAAGGAAGGAAGGGAAGGAAGAAAATTTTCTTCCTTAAGTCACACACAATGTTTCCCCTAGTCAGGGCAGAGCCCTAATAACTACAAAGTTATTTTTAACATTTTGTATTGAAACATAAACCCGTTGTGCTTGCTTTGCCTAAAATTGCTATGGCAGAGATGTTTCAAATGAAAATTAAATACCAGGAGTTCAACTGGTTACAAAAAATCAGTGAAATAAATCTGAGGAAAGAACAAGCCTTTTAGTTAGAAAATCTTGCTAAGAAGATCTAAAGACAGGTATTAGTGGCAGATAATAAACCATGTTGAAAAGTTATACAAAGCTGTACATAAAGAGCAGAACCAGGAGTCAAGCAAAAGTCTGGCCAGAGGGAAATTTCAATAACTAGCCCTTGAAACATGACTTTTCTTAAAAGTCAGATGCAGCAATAAGAGACTGTGACACAGGAATATTGATGGCAATATCTTTTCCTATTGGAATATAAAAATTGGTAGGAAGATTGGAAAATCTGGACCAAGAGGGAAAAAATACTGACAGCTGATATAGCCGTGGAAGATGTCATTAAATGAATTCAAATGAATTCAAGCAATCCCATCTTTCAAGTTACCCCCCGCCCCCCCAGTATTTGTTTAAATAAATTCACTCAATAAACAAAAGGTGGCAAAGTGCATCAGATTCAGAGGCAAAATGGTACTTCAGAAGGTGCCAACGCTTAACGTAACATGGCTGTAGCTGTGAAAATTAAACAGGTCTTTTCCTGGGATTGCATAGCTATGGTAAAAGACAAGGTCACTGACAAATATTAAATGTGTATAGAAAATGTTTTATGAGTTATGAGACTCATGATTTAATTGGGGTAACTGCCAGAATCCTGATAATCACTTTAAGAAACTGCAATACTATTTTTGCACCCTGAAGCACTTTCAAATATGAAGTGCTGTATAACTCCGATTATCTTTATGTGTTTAATGTGTCAGCTTGTCTGTAGAAATGGTATCAATTTCACACCTATACACAAGAACGAAGCAATTCAGCATAAAGATACTGGGAGCCTAGTTTGATGGCAGCGCTTTTATTATTTTATTATTTTCCAGCTCAGGACACATTCCATAGCTATGATATCTAAAGACTTTTGCAAACAATGAGGTAGGAAGTTCCATACTGTACAACCTCAAATTTCTTTAAAAAAGAGAATACTGTGGAACACTCACCTTGTTTTAACACATAGTGTTAGGAATATAAGCCACCTAACAGGTATTTGGGTTAGAAATATATAAACCAGGATAAACATTTTAGTACTATGTCTTTAAGAGATTGCAAAAACTGCAATTGGGTGTGGTTTCTCAAACAGCCATAAGATGGAGCCAGAAACCTGGGTTGTCTTCGTCTTAGTCTACGAAGAGAGTGTGCCTGAGTGTATTCCTTCTGCTGGAAAATATTGCCGTTGCTCCATTTCTTCCAATTGACTGATATTACTGGATTTAATGTAAGTCTGATACTGAACTTTTTTTTTGACACTGGACTTTAATATTTGGATTATCCCTGGATTGAAAAACTGACTGATTTTACCTGTGAATGACTTTTGGATTGCTTATCTTGGACTTTGCTTAAACCTTTCTGGAAGTAAAAACCTACATTTACTGTACAGTGTATGTGTATTATTCAAACACTCCTCTCAAATACGTCTCCCTGTATTCGCTCATTCTCCTAACGGGGAATTACCTCAACACATAGTCTTTACATAGGCAGGGAATCTCCATGCACAGATTGATGGTCATTAACAATCTTATCATTCATTGCAAATACAGGTAGGCTTTGACTTCCAAGTTGCAACAGTTGTTTAGTAACCGTTCAAAGATACAAAAGCACTGAAAAATGAAAGTTATGACCTTTTTACACAATTACAACCTTTGCAGCATCCCTATGATTATATGATCAAAATTCAGATGCTTGGCATATTTATGACTGTTGCTGTATCCCAAGGTCATGGGAATCACCTTTTGTGACCTTCTGATAAAGTCAATGGGAAATCCAGATTAACTTAACAATGCAGTTACAAACTTATCAACTACAATGATTCACTTAACAACTGTAGTAAGAAAGGCAAAAGGCATAACTCACTTAAATGTCTCATTTAACAATAGAAATTTTGGACTCAATTGTGATCGTAAATCAAGGACTACCAGTACCTGTACAACTATGGTCCAAAATTATACCTCATTTTCTTCCTGGATGTTTTTCTCATCTGCTGCATCATCTGTTAGAGCAACCTGAAACTTTACACCTCCCTGAAAAATAAAATGCAAAAATATGTAACCGCTGCCATCTATCACACTGCCCATTCTTGTAGTAGTAAATCCTGATTTATGCTCTGTCACCATGTACTAAATTATTTTTAAATGATTCTGTAGAACAGTTTAGCATTCATAAAAGATCCAAATATGTTAAAATATGTTAGTGCAGAGAGAGAGACAAATGATCATTCCTCTTGTGCTATTAAAGATAGCAACATTTTAAAAATGCTCCATCATTTTTCTCCCTCTAGGAAGAGGGAAGAAGAAAATTAAGTAGAAAGGACAATGAACAAGAGATTTCTCTCCTTTACTTTTCTGAGATGTCCATTATACCAAAATGAAAGAAAAATCCCCTTATTCTTCATTCCTTTAACTTTAGAGATACCGATACTAATATTCCAATTGAAATGATATAATACAAAGGTGGCATTATTATTATATATAGATAAGAGATATATAAATTGAACCTTTGCTTTCTGTTGTATTTCTGGGTTGTTCTTCTCCTGCCATATCTGCAATCCAATTTGTTTCAAGATTTGTTCCATGTCCTGGGAAGAGGAGAAAAAAAAGCAAATTGTATTATCATTATTTGCACTAAAAAGATATAGTATACAAGTATTAATAGGCAACTGAAAACAACAACAAGTTGGGCAGAATGGATCTTTTATGAATGCTAAACTGTTCTACAGAATCATTTAAAAATAATTTAGTACATGGTGACAGAGCATAAATCAGGATTTACTACTACAAGAATGGGCAGTGTGATAGATGTGATGACCTAATATTACATGTATGACACCAGAAGCCTCCAACATTCAAGGGTCAATATTTCTGAAAATTATTTCACGTGATCATCAGATGTTTAAGGGAAAATATGTGTCTTCAGCTTTGCAGTGGCTTAATCAACCCACAGCAACCCTAATAACCTGAACTCTTCCCCACAATATTTTGAAAGGTTTAAACAAGCAGCATGGATCTTACATTTCTACAAAGAGTATGAGATAATTTTATTCTTTAACCTCCGAACCCAAAAGTAGGGAAAAAAAGAATCCAAGATTTTTAACCTGCCCAGTCTTGTGGCATCAGGTCATCTGGCCATGTGCCCAAAGCCCTAAACAGGATCCAAGGTTACCCCTCCCTCAGAAAGACACCAACACTATCCTAGTTGATTTCTGATTATTTGCTGAAGATGGAAGGGCTTTGTTTTCGACCACCAGTTTTTTTAGCAATTATTTCTGAGTCTGTTAGAATTCTTAACCTGTGTTAATTTTGATGTGGATTTGTATATTCAAGTTATCCCAGTATATGCCACATGCAATATTTTTATAATAGCTTGGATGGATGGATGGATGAATGGATGGATGGATGGACGGACAGATAGACAGAAAAAGCTGCTAACTCAAAAATTAAATTTGCACTCTTCTATTTTTTTAAAAAATAAACAAGTATATATCTGGTGGAAATTACAATAAGATCACTTGTACTTTTATTTTAGTTAAACAAAAATAGAGTTCATCCCGTTAATGAAGACACTACAACGAACCAAAAAAAAAAAGGTTGTACCAAAACCAAAAGTGTTGATACCTGGCCTGGTTCATTTCTTTCTTCATAGTTAGTATCAGGAGCAGACTGGTCCTCACTCTTTCCCTGCTTCACAATGTAGGTTTTTTCTCTTAGGTTTTTATTTTCCTTTAAGAGAACAGTAATAAACATAACATGTTTTAGGTTCAGCAGATGGATGTTAAGTATAATCATTAAAACTTTCTTCTACATGAAAATACTGCCAAATAAATTCTACAGTGCCATAACAAAAGAAATAAATGATTGCAGAAAACAGCATTAGAATATGCATTTCCATTCAGATAACATCTAAATATTATTTCTAAACTTGTGGAGTATTCACATTAAAGCAATCTACATTTAGGACAATGCAAAGTAACTTTGACTCTGGAACTTCCAAGGAAGAAATGGCGAGCAGAAGATGGTTCCGCTGAGGGTGGAGAGGACAACCACAGTGGATGAAGAACCAAGTCAATGGATTGACTCTTCACAATTTCTCTCTGAAGGAGTGGACTTGGATCACCCATAAGTGCTCCAGGCACTTGCTCCTCATGAGGAGACCATAGAACAATGGTGGGTTTAAAGCTCTGGGAGATGAGGTAATACCATCTAACTCAATATTTCCACATTTCCTTTCTTAATCACTTTTGGAAATTGCTTGTTTAACTGCTTTTATGATATTAGGAACCTTTATAATGACACATTTTACTATACCAGGCGAGTGTCCTAAAATCCTTTGAGAAGTAACTTTTTAAAAAGGTTTTGTGTGGGGAAGATTATGAAAAAGAGAATCCTTAGAGGCTGGATAAGTTTACCACACAACTCAGAAACAAAGCTTCCATAAATATGATACTGTAAAAAAGTTGAGATCTCTCTCTCCATATGAATGTAAGATTTTGTGTTTTGTGTTTCTTTCCAGAATCTCTGTCTTTTTCAACTTAAGAAGACAAGTTTTAAATTTATCATGTTAAAGACTCTTATGATCATAGAAAAAGAACAGTATACCAGTAGCACCTGTTATTAACCATGACACTCAAATCACATAAACATAATAAATCATATAAATGCCATAATATCCTGGCATGAGTAATTAAGTTACAGCATTTATATAAATGACATCATAAACATATTTTGTCATCTGATACCCTTGACCCTTCCTCAGCCATCCATGTTGTACACATTAGCCGTGCATTTGAAAGAGCTATTACGCATTACATGTTAGTCTGAATAAATCTTCTTTGGAGCTTTGAAACAGCCACATCTTTTGCAAGGCTCAAACAGTTGCTCCCAGAGCTGTTCCTGGTTGTCTCAACATGGGTGTGCATGTACTGCTACTTTTGCTTTCTGCAATCTCACCAGAGGTGTGTTGTTGTCTATGCGTGCACATGCATATTCAAAACAGCAAGAACAGCTTTTGAAGTATTTATGCTAGTCTTGCAACTTTTTTTTAATGCTTTGAAGAAAGAGCTGCTGTTTGGGCTAATACGCTTTGCAAATCATCTGATTCAGATGCTTTCCACAGCCCATCAAGTAACCATTTGGTGCAAAGACATTTACCTTAAGCGCTTTAACACGAATTTCATTTACTTCACTGTGGTACTGTTGGCGAATTTCATGCAGCTGTTTCAGGTACTCCTGCATAAAGTTATTGGATTTAAAACAAAATGTATCTTTAAAAACAATTCTTAATATGAAAGAAAATATGCATTAAAAACACAATCTTATACAAGTTACTTCAAACCTAAGTCCCACAAAGAATTAACTTCCCAGAAGTGTAAGAATTGGACTACAACTGTATAGAGACATGTAAGGAAATGAATATCAATATTATGGAGGTATACTTGCTTTTAAAATTTTCTACTTTGAACACACTGGATTGTTCTGACATTTTTAGAATCCCTGTAACATTTCAAATTATAAATAACTGTATAGTTTCTCACTTAACAATGGAACTGTATTGTGTTATGGATTAAGATAAGTTGAATATAAATTGTATTTAATGTTTTAAAAATGAGGGAACCATTTTTAATTTGATTACAGGAGTAATACAGCTGCCCATCTAATAAAATATTAGGCGGCTCACAACAATCCATATAAACAAAGTTTAAAATAACTTTACCCTCCTCCCCCAAGAACCAAACCAAACAGGTTGTTTCCCAACAATCCTTGTAAAGAGAATTTTGGATTTAATGCAAGATGTATCTTTGTAATACATGTTTAGTCTAATTCAACCTTCCATCTAAGACTAAAAAATACAGACACGATATGGTTATCAAACAGTCCTCTTGCCTGTTGACTAGATCTTGAGAATTTAAAAGCTTATATGCTATTCTGTTGCCTAACAAAAATTTTGCTTTCCTATTGATTTTATCATTTTTCTTATGGTGAATGTAACTGTACATTAAAAGGTAAACAGTTATCCTGATCTTCTGTTGTGGCTTCCCCAAATCACTGTGCATAGCGTGCCTTGGAGACAGCAAAAATTCTTACATTATTGTGGAATTGCTCCAAATAAGTGCTAAAAGCCAGTTTGAAGAGAACTCACTTTATTAAGGGTAAATGTAAGGGAATGTAAATGTAAGGGAAAACATGCAATACTCTCTGGAACAGATATCAGGTATACCCGCAATGTTTTGCCATGGCATGTCTATGAATGAGGGGAGGTTTGCAAAGGTTTCTATCATTAGCTCATTAATCACAGGTACAAAACAAGATGTCAATTAGAAACATGAAAAACTTATCAGCCCTGTAAATTCCTCATCATCTCTGCATGTGGGCATTTCCCCCACATATATTCCAAGGCCATGCTATGCATCCACCATTTTTATATTAAAACCCCATGCATTAGTTAAACACAGCATTAGCTTGATACATACTGCTTCTCTCTGAGTTCTAAGGCTGTGGCATGCTACTTAGACAAAGAAGGGATTTTCAAAANTACACTTTATTACTTTATTGTATACACAACACCCCTTCCCCCTGGCTTCTCAATTCTGGTGCAGTTATATAGTCCTTTAAATAGGAAGGTTGTCTTTTAAGTCTCTTAGATTTTCGTTGGATTGGTTGATTGCAATCCTGTTGAGGTAGGCTGTTGCTTGGCAGTGGTTCTGCCTCAAGTTCAGGGTTTATTTCTTCTTCATTGCTCACTTTTTCCTCAATTCCCTGAGGTGCAAGTGTTTCTTCCTCTTGCTCCGATTCCTGAGCATCATTTAATTCGTCGTTCCC
>BHEV01006066.1:0-50365 GCA_004319985.1 Emydocephalus ijimae | reverse complement strand
GAGCCTAAATAAAAGTATTTTCTCCCATTGCCCTTTCACAGACAGGAGTCCAGAGTGTCCCAACCCTTTCGAAGGGGATCCATTCATTTCTCCTATCAGGCTCCGTTCTTCCTCAGATTTCAGAGAACCCCACCTTTCAGCCGGCCTCTCAGGACCGGAGCTGTCAGGTACAGGAGGGAGGTCAACTATGGGAGACCATTCCGGGGCGCAGGAAGTAGATCGTCCCAGCGCCCTAGGTAAGGCTTCCAGCCACCTACCCCATTGGCGGTCAACTCACATAGTTTGCTGACCAATGGGGATCACCCACTTCTGATACTTGGGTTAGGGACACTGCTAAACTTGGCCTCTCCCATGAGTTTCAGTCCCCCTCTCCAGAGCATTTCAGGGTTTCCCCTCTTTCCAGAGGCCGCACCAAGCGTGTTCTCGTAGAAACCACTATTAACACCCCACCAAAATCAAAGCCATACAGCCCATACCATCCTCGCACTGAGGAATGGAGTTCCATTCCCACTTTTGCCTACTTTCCAGACACTGCAGCTGGAGGACCACCCTAGATTGAAGAGGCTTAATGTGGTCCATCATAGTTCAAGATGCTTACACTTCAACCCTTTCTGCAGGGCACTAGGAGGGGAGACTGGCTCACCTCCTTTGACCTCTCGGAAGCATATTTTCACATTCCCATTTATCCCTCATTTTTCAAATTTCTGAGACCTGGCTACAGTGGTCAATTTTTCAATACGTGGCCCTTCCCCTTGGTCTAGCCTCGACCTCGAGGATCCTAACCAAGATTCTGGCAGTTCCATCAGTTCACCTCAGAGACTTCCCCATGCACAGTCTTTATTATCTGGATGATATCCTCATCTTTTCTCTTACCAAATGCCACGCTGAAGGGGACACTAGGTCCATCCTCTCGGTTCTTCAGGCCCATGGTCTTCTTGCACAATGGGAGTAGAGTCCACTTACCCCTCCCACTCAAATAGCTCCCTTAGGGGCAGTGATTGCCTCAGTTGAAGAGACGGTCTTCCTTTCCCTGAGAGATTTCTCAGTATTCAGAAATCGGTCAGGAACCTTAGACGAACAAGAAAGACGCCATTACTGGTCTTATCAAGATTACTGGGCTAATTGGTCTCATGCATATCCGTTGTTTTCCTGGGCCCAGCTCCATGCCAGATCTATACGGTGGTTCCTGTTAACTTATCACCGCTCTGGAAGGAGCAATTCGAGAGGTGTGGCGAAGGTTCCCTCAAGGGTTCTCGCATCGCTTCTTTGGCGGACCAGACCCGCAATCAACAAGGGCATCTCTTCAGGAGCCCCCAGGGGTTACCCTCACGACAGACGCCAGCCTACCTGGATGGGGGACCCATATCCACTCGCTCTCAGCTCAGGGCACCTGGTCAGCAACCAAGCAAAGGTGCAGTATAAAGTAGCAGAGGCTTCACACAGTATACCCGGCCCTACGCACTCTCCTTAAGTATGCGGACGCCTCATACTGGTCCTGACAGACAACATTACGACCAAGGCGCATGTCAACCGGCAAGGGGGGCAGACATGACATCAGTCTCATGAGGGAGGCCGGGCGTATCTATAGCTGGGCGGAGACCAACCTATTGTCCATCAGGGCAGATCACATCTCGGGAGTCTCAACGTTTGGGCAGACGGGTTGAGCAAGGCCACCTTAGACTAGGCAGGATTGCGCCTTCATCCCTTCCTGCTCAAAATAATAATGCAGAGGAGGCCTCAGCGATATTAGGCCACCCCCTAGTGGACCTATTCACGTTTCTGTTCAACGCCCAGGTACCGAGATTCTTCTCCAGGTACCCCCCAAGGGGCAGAGAATCACAACGACCTTCGTTGGCCCTGGCCCACCGTGGTTTTTTTTTGACACAATTTCCCCACTACCGCTAATCCCCAAAGTGATCCTAAAGCTGATCCACGAGAGGGCGGAACTCCTCCTGGTTACCCCGTACTGGCCCAGGAGACCGTGCTTTTTGCAGACCTTCGTAACCTTTCAGTGACCCCTCCCTGGAGGATCCCACCGGGCAGGATTTCACTAGCCCAGGGACCTCTTCAGCACAAATCCTCAGTGGCTTAAGTTAGACATCTGGAGGCCGAGCAGGACTGTCTAGGAATGGAGGGTTTTTCCAATCAGGTCATTGAGACCATCTCGGCAGCGAGACGGTCTCTGCTACCCAGATATATACCACTACCCGGATCATTTTCTCTAAATGGTGCCATAAATCACGCATTAATCCGCTCCCCTAGCAGCTGCTCAAATTTTGACCTTCTGGCAAGAAGGACTGGACAAGGCCTCTTCCTGAGAGATTGGGCAGACGAAGGCAGGTGGCAGACTGATCAATGGTCATTTCTGGTGATTTAATGAACCATTTTCACACCACTCTCATATCCAGGCATCCCGTAGAGGAGCCACCAGTTCGCATCCTCCAGTGATATTCAGATATACAAGCGGGGACTTTAACAGGGTTCTCACGGCACTGTCTAAACCGCCTTTCGAACCCCTAAGAGAGGCATCACTTCAATTCCCTGCGTTCAAGGTAGTGCTTCTCATACCGGTTTCATCTGTACGATGGATATCTGAAATAGCAGCTCTGTCCATTAGAAAGGATCTCTGTGTTTTTCCTTGCTGATTGGGTGGTCCTGCGACCAGACCCCTCCTCCTGCCCAAGGTTAACTCAGCCTTTCGCAGATCACAGGAATTCATTCTTCCTAAATTTTGCCCCAGGCCTTCTCCAAGAGGGAAAGGCAGTGGTATTCCATCAATGTCAAATGTGCGTTACGTATTTATATCAATCGCACTCGGCCTATCAGGAAGTCGGAAGTATTGTTCCTGTCATTCCAATCAGAGACGCTGGGTTTCAAAGTATCCCCGTCTACTGTAGGCACTTGGATCAGAGCGACATTCTCCAATGCCTATCTAGCTCAGGTGCTTCCTGTTTCCAGTGGAATAACCGCACATTCTACAGGGAGTGCGGCTATCTCGGCAGCCTGGGTTACCCAGGCTTCGATTCATGATATATGCCGAGCAGCCACCTGGGCGTCTCCGTCACCTTTTATTCATCATTGTAAAATCAGTGTGGTTTTGCTTTAGCAGAAGCATTCCTGGCAGACAAGTCCTTCAACAAGTGGCAAGAGAGCCAGAGGATATTCCAACCCAGATGGAGTCCCTCCCATAGGACAGGCCATGCTTTGGTATGTCCCACTCTGGATGCTCGCAGCAGCTCTGTGGAGAATGGGCGTTGGTACTTACCTGATGCACCCTTTCTCGTCGAGCTGCGTAGAGCATCCAGCCCCACCCTAAATTGTCCGTCTGGTGGGGAGTCCTGTTTTAGCAAATGATTCAATCAATTAGGTACTTGTTAGCTGCTAGAATAGTTTAAAGGAGATAATAGTGTTTGTCTTCTCGTCTTCGTAAAACTGGGGAACGCTACGGAGGTGTGACGTGGAGGAGGAGGAGTGTTCCTCAATTATAGCTCAGCCTGTAAGAGCGGAGACTGGAACACCTCCCACTCTGGATGTTCTATGCAGCTCGTCGAGAAAGGGTGTATCAGATAAGTACCAACGCCCAATTTCTCCTTAGTTCTAGGCTGCTTCTCTCCTTGATTAGTTTCTGTCCGTTGTTTCTTGTCCTGCCTTCAGGTGCTTTGGAGAATAGGTTGATCTTCTCTTCTTTGTGGCAGTCCCTTAAATATTGAAAGACTGCTATCATGTCACCTCTACTCCTTCTTTTCAGTAAATGAGACAGACTCAATATTCACAGTTTATTTAGTTGTTTTATCTACCGTTCTGAAATTTTAGAAGAAACGTTTGGAGGTCTTCCTTTACGTTTTGCACAGCTGTATTAGCAGTATTAGAGCATCAGGATAGTCTTTTCCAAAGACTATTTTAATGCTGGCTGGTGATCACCAAGATGATATACATGTGTTTGGGCTGTACAATTTTAGCTAAAGGTGTGAGCTTACATAGTGGAACTTTCCACCTTGATCACATAAGTTTGGATACTTAGCAAACTAGCTTCTTAGAAAAAAAAAATCAAGATGTTGTTTAATACTTTGGATTCAAGGAAAAAATATGCTGCTTAGGAAACTGGGTGTTAAGCCTGTGTTCCCCAACCAGAGTTAAGGAGACAAGCTAAACAGAATGTGCAGCGTTAGTCAGATAGGCACACAGATAAATGAGTGAGATAAGCTTGTATGTTTGTTAACATACAGTAAAAATAACAGATACGCTTATGCTATCAAAAATATAGTTTATTCCATTTAGAGTTTATAGCATAGTCAAAATAACAGTCCATTAGTCATGTATCATTTAGTCAGACCATTCAAGGATATTCAATTAGCAAAGTCCGTGCAGAATATCCTATGTCAGCTCACTTACAAATCAGTCCTTTGTTTATCTCTCCCGTTCGAGCAAAGCAGTCTTGAGTCCATGCAGCAATCAGGGATCATCAAAGCCAGAGAGACAGCAAGCTGCCCTTCCTTGCTTCTTTTAAAGTGCTTTTACAACCACTCCCCTAATGACAGTCCTACAGTTAAAGTTGCAGACACTTTAACTTATAAACCTTGATTACATATTTATTATTTTACCTAAACCAGCTAGGGTAAACAATGTTATTCCTAACACTGGGCTACAACCACCATGGTTGACTGCAACTCCTTAAAGCAGCTCACTTTATTATCCTTGGTACATGTGGTAGTGATGGCCTTCTTCAGCTGCCCCCATTTAGAGGCATCTAGATGAAGATGGCACAGATAAGTATGCCAGGCTCCAGTGCTTCCCTGTCTTGGCTTTCAAATACATAACTGTAAAACTTTTTCCCAATTAAAGACCCTGGGTTTTCTGGACAGAAAAGATACATGTTGATGTATTGCGGTGTCAGCCAGGGATTGTTCTTCTTTTTAGGACATACAGATACTCTTTGGTTTACAAGCACCCAATTAGTGCCCGTTTGAAGTTAACAACAGTACTGATAAAGGGGACTTAGAACCAGTCCTTGCACTTAGGATGCTGCAGTCCCAGTCGTGTGCCCTCAAAATATGAGTGCATGCCAACCAGCATGTATTTGCAAGGATTGCAGTGTCCCAGTCAGGTGGTCACTCCTTGAGACTTTCCCAGCTGGCTTCTGATAAGGGACATCAATGGGAAAAGCCAAATTCACTGAGCAACTTCATGATTCATTTAGCTACTGCAGTGATTTGATTAACAACCATGGCAAAAAAAGGTCATAAAATTGGGCACAACTCATTTAACCACCACCTTGCTTAGCAATGGAAATTCTGGGTCTCAATTGTGGTAGTAAGTCGAAGGCTACCTGTATAAGGCATGGGTTTTAGATTGAGGTAATTTCTGCTTAGTAAAGGCACCATCCATATCGAGTTGTTATCAAAATGAAGCACTCAGCTATAGCATATTTGGGTTTCAGTTCCCCTCCTCTTGCCAGCAGTAGGGGAGCCATTCCTAAGGAGGTCAGTACAACCTGGGTTCATTGAATTCAGTTTCTCTTCCAAAGACTTTGGAGATCAGTTTGTGCTGCTCTGTAAACGCCATGACATCGATCATAAATGAAGCATGATAGACGATAGTTCAAATTGGATGGGTAAATAGAGCTATAGAATCATAAATTGTAGGCCTGTTTTGCAAGGGAGTGGGGAACTATTACTGTTGAAATGTATCAATATTCATCTAGGAGGGACAATCTATGTCAGGGGTGTCAAACTCAATTTCATCAGGGTTGTGTTTGTTTTTGGAGGGCCAGGGGTGGTGGTGGTGGTGTTTGGCCATGGTGGGCGTTTGACACAGGTTTAAGATGCATTTTTTCCCCTTCTTTCTTTCACAGTTCTTTACTATAACCATTTTCCTATTTCTTCTACCAAACATTTGGCAAACATTTATTACTTATTCTTCATATTCCTCTAAACTTTTTATTTCTAAATTTATACACCATTGTTTAATAGTAAATTGCTTTTCCAGGCAGAAAAGCTATTTATACTATTGTATTTTTATTATTCAACTAATAATAAAAAATACAATAGCATAAGTAGCATGATAATACAAGATCTAACAGCAGAGGTAAATTTCCTGGATAGTAAATAGAAATAGTTGTCAATTATAGATTGTTGATTGTAGATTAAATGGACCTACAGTATGTAAAATCTGACATTAAACTGTAGAATTAACATAGGATGTTGCTTGTTTTCTATCCAGATGAGGTACTTACTTGAGGCCACATAATTGTAATCCAGTTGAATCCAGTCCTCCTGCAGAACTCTGCCCACTCTGCCAGCCGAAAACAGGCCACGTAGGGGCCTCGTGAGGCCTTCTACACCCCATTATTGGCCAGTAGAGTGCTGCAGGAGGCTGTGGAGGCTGAAAATGGGCTGTGACCTGTTTTGGCTGGCAGAGGCACCACAGGCCAGTCCTTTGATATTTCCAGACTGGCTCCACAGGCCAGATTTAAGCATCCTGCGGGCCGAATCCGGCCTGTGGGATTTGAGTTTGACACCCTGATCTTACATGTATGTTTATTTTTCTATTTTATGCACTTTTTAAAGTTAATGTTGTTCTGGTTCCCTTTTTTCTTTTCGAGTTTGTATTTTATCTTGGGAAATTAAAAAAAATATTAAAAAGAATAAATAAATGAAGCTTGCTATGTATAGTGGCATTGCCAAGTCCAGGTGTTGCTTGTTTTTAGAACTGAAATTCAAATATATGTTTGTATGTACACAAAATGTGGCTGGAAGAAAAAGTAGAAGGTGGTCATGAGAGATGGAAATTGTTGCTTCTCACCCAGATGTACCCCAAACCCTTTTCCTGACCCAACTTCTTGGCAGATTTTTCTGTCTGGGACCCTGAAAGACCCCCAGAAAGGACCTTCCACCTACGTTGAGCCTTTTATGCTGTTTTATAAGCATTCACAGGAGGCAGACCTTATTTCTTTGCTGGTCTCAGAAGGGGGGAATAGCCTTCTATATAATCTTCAGGGAAAATAAGAATCTTTATGGACAAAAGAAAAATAAACAACAAAGTCTGACTAACAAGCAATTTCACAGAGAAAAAACAAAGACCAATATGGAAACGAAAGGAATTGGTGGTGCAGAGCTGAGAAGCTGGAATGTGACAGGGGTAGACACATAACCACAAAATCTGTGCCTTCATCCTGCCCATCCCCCTTAGACATCCTCCTACAGAAGCCTCTGGACAAAAGTCTATAAAACGAAACCTAGTGTGGAAAAACATGCATGTGCCAAAAGATGCAGAACACAAGTTTTGCCTCTTTTGTACAGATGTGACAGTGTTGTGACACACATACAAAGGAAGCAGAATTTGAAGCATAAGCCTGCCATTCTCATTTGAATGAAAAACACTGTGAATGCTTTTAAAGGGAAAGCAATATTTTTCCCTATCTTTCATGATAAGGAATTTGTTCTTGCTAATTACCACCTGAGATCGATAAAAGAAAATTTTTTACACATGGCCCAGAGCTAAAATCTGAAGTTTGCTGTGAGATCACGAGAGGTTGGTAACTGAGATATTAAGAATGAGCTGGAAGAGATCATTGAGGATCAGGCCAAAGCTATCAGCCTTGACAGTTCTTTAATATTTCCAGAATCCCAAACAAGATACTTTCAACAGCAGCTGCTATCAAAGGATGGAAAATCGCCATCTTGGTTTGGAAGCTTGTTCGATGCAGTTGCTTGGTACCCAAAACATTAGACGACTTCAGATAATCCTAAAGACACATAGATAGTCCTCAACTTACATTCATTTATTTAGTATCTCAAAGTTATACTGGTACTGAAAAAAGTGACTTTAAGCCAGTACCTATATTTATAATCATTGCAGCATCCCCATGGTCATGTGATCAAAATTTGGGCACCTGGCAACATATATTTACAATGATTGCAGCATCCCTGGGTCATGTGGTTTCCATTTACAACCTTCCTAGCCAGTCTCTGACAAGAAAAGTTAATGAAGTAAGCTGGATTCATTTAATGCTTACATCATTCTACATCAGAATATCAGTAGATAGCCAGAATCTGCAAATACAAAGTCAGGATAGCAAAATCTCAGAACAAACAAAGACTTGCAACAAAAGTAAAAGATAATTAAAAAAAGTTTCTTCCAACCTATAAATAACAAGAAAAAAAATCAAGGAAACAGTTGGTCCACTAAAGAGAGAAGATGGCAAGGAAGTAACAGGCAACAGAGAGAAAGCAGAACTGCTTAACTCATTCTTTGCAAAGGTCTTCACGCAAAAAGAAACTATAGCTCAACCCACCAAAAACATAACTGTAAAAGACAGACCAGAAATAAAAGTTAAAATAAGCAAAAAAAAAAAAAAGTAAGAAAACTGATCTTGATGAAAACAAATCACTGGGGCCTGATGGATTACATCCCAGAGTTTTAAAGGAGCTGGCAAAGGTCATCTCAGAACCACTGCACCATATCTTTCAAAAATCCTGGAGCACCGGGGAACTACCAGAGGACTGGAAAAGAGCTGATGTGGTTCCCATCTTCAAAAAAGAGGAAAAAAACAGACCCAGGAAACTATAGATCAATCAGCCTAACATCAGTACCTGGGAAGATACTGGAAAAGATAATAAAAAACCAGATCTTCCAACATTTAGAAACAAGTAAAGTAATAACTAGCAGTCAGCATGGGTTTGTTAAAAACAGATCATGCCAAACCAATCTTATTTCATTCTTCAACACAGTGACTAAATTAGTAGACCAGCAAAATACTGTGGACATAATACATTTAGATTTCAGCAAGGCATTCGATAAAGTAGACCACAACCTACTTCTTAGTAAGCAAGAAAAAAGTGGAATAGATAGCACCACCAATAGATGGACCCACAACTGGCTGACAAACAATACTCAGCGAGTAGTCCTTAATGGGTCTAAGTTTACATGGAGGGAAGTAAGCAGTAGGGTGCCACAAGGTTCCATCCAGGACTCTTCAATATCTTCATTAACTACTTAGATGAGGGAATAGAAGGGGAACTTACCAAATTTGCAGATGATACTAAGCTGGCAGGAATAGCTAATACCCAAGAAGATAGGCTCAAGATCCAGATGGATCTTGACAGACTAGAACACTGGGCCATATCTAACAAAATGAAATTCAATGTAGAGAAAAGTAAAGTCTTACACTTTGGCAAGAAAAACCAAAAGTACACATATAGACTGGGTGAAACCAGGCTCAATAGCAGTAACTGTGAGAGGCATCTTGGAGTCTTAGTGGACAACCAGCTAAATATGAGCCAGCAGTGTGCAGCAGCAGCCAAAAAGGCTATGCAATCCTAAATTGTATTAACAGAGGGATACAATGAAGATCAAGGGAAGTACTAATACCACTCTATAAAGCCTTATTAAAACCACACCTACTGCATCCAGTTTTGGTCATCACATTATAAAAAAGATGTTGAGACTCTAGAAAAAATACAGAGAAGAGCAACCAGGATGATTAGGGGACTGGAGGCTAAAACGGTTACAGGAACTAGGCGTGGCTAGTCTAGTAAAGAGAAGGACCAGGGGAGACATGATAGCGGTCTTCCAATATTTGAGGGGCTGCCACAGGGAGGAGGAGGGGTTAAGCTTTTTTCTAAAGCACCTGTAGACCAGACAAGGAATAATGGATGGAAACTGAACAAGGAGAGATTCAACCTGGAAATAAGGAGAGACTTTCTGACAGTGAGAACAATCAACCAATGGAACAGAAGTTGCCCTCGGAAGTTGTGGGAGAGCCATCAGTTGAGACTTTCAAGAAGAGATTGGACTGCCATTTGTCAGAAATGGTGTAGGGTCTCTTGTTTGGGCGGGGGTGGTGGACTAGATGACCTACAAGGTCCCTTCCAACTCCGATTATCTGTTATCATTCTCTTAACCAGTGCAGTGATTTACTTAACTATGAAAAGATAGGTCGTAAAATAAAGTGGGATTCACTTAACAACCACCTTACTTAGCAAGGGAAATTCTGATCCCAATTGTGGTCATAAGTTAAGGACTATCTATAGATTAGACCAAGAAGTTGAAGAATTATCCCAGAAAGAACCAGTGACAAATTACTCATGGGATGCTGTTGAAATCAGCAAGTGTCAGGCTCCACTCGAAGGTTTTCTTTATCCTCAGGTTGGTCCTGAAGGAACAGAATGCAGGACTAAATCAAGGATCTCCAAACTTGTGAACTTCAACTCCCAGAACATGACAGCAGTATTCCAGTATTTGAGTGGCTGCCCCAAAGAAGAGAGGGTCAACTTATTTTCCAAAGCACCAGAAGGCAGAACAAGGAACAATAGATGGAAACTCATCAAGTAAAGAAACAACTTGGAATTAAGGAGAAACTTCCTAACTGTGAGGACAATTAACCAGTAGAACAGCTGGCCTTCAGAAGGTGTGGGTGTTTCAACACTGGATGTTTTTAAGAAGAGACTGGACAGCCAGCCACCTGTCTGAAATGGTATAAGGTCTCCTGCTTGAGCAGGGGGCTGGACTAGAAGACCTCCAAGGTCCCTTCCAGCTCAAATCTGACTGATGGGTTGATTGATTAATTCCTCAGTCCATCATAGTGGCTGGGGAATTCTGGAAGTTGAAGTCCCACAAGTCTTATAGTTGCCAAGTTTGGACATCCGTGGATTAGATAAATCTTCCATCAATACACTTCTTCTGATGTCCTCAAATGGGAAAAAAGTTGGGTAAGAAGAACCCAATTTTTCTGTTCAGTGGATAAATCCCAAGAAAGTCGGGCAAAGTTTGCTGCCATAAGGAGATATCCAGCACAAACAGAACATGAGATAGCTAGTTAGAAAGTTAGAGGCTCCTGCATCAAGGGGCAAGGGGCTGAGAGAGCAGCCAGTCAAGGTTGGGCTGTCTCAACATCTGTCCTGACATCAACAGAGTCCAGGGATGTGTGAACTTAAGGGACACATTCTGTGGTTTTATTTGGCTAATGATAAGGCAGAGAAGAATGGCCCTTCTAGATTGGACAAAAATACCCTATGCAATGAAGGAATAATTACAGGTAGCTAGGGGTGGGATTCTACCTGTTCGGACTAGTTCAGACGAACTGGTAGCTCCAGTGATTATTTGGCCCCACCCACCTACCTGCTCTTTTCTGTGTCTTATTTCTTTGTTTTGAAGTACAGCTACAGTAGAAGATAAGTATTCTAGCTGAAAATGGGCTTTTTAAAATGGTGTGCATATGTGGGTGATCATCAAGCCAGTTATTACACTGGTTGAATTGCACCATTGCAGGTAACCCTCAAGTTACGACCACAATTGAGCCCCAAATTTATGTTGCTAAGTGAGAAATTTGTTAAAGTGAGTTTTGCCTCATTTTACAACCTTTCTTGCCACATTTGTTAAGTGAATCACTGCAGTTGTTAAATTAGTAACATAGTTAAGTGACCCCATTGACTTTGCTTGTCAAAAGGTCACAAAATTGATCACATGACCCCAGGACACTGCAATCGTCATAAAAGTGAGTCTATTGCCAAGCATCCAGATGTAAATCACACATCCATGTGGATGGTACAATGGTCCTAAGTGTGAAAAATGGTCACAATTCTCCTTTTTCAGTGCCATTGCAACTTTGAATGATCACTAAAGCAACTGTTGTAAGTCAAGGACTAACCATGCACACATTTCCTAGGGCAATAGCCTACGCCAGGGGTGGGCAACCGTGGCAATTTTATGTCTTGTGGACTTCAGTTTTCAGAATCCCTCAGTTCAGACATTCAGCAATTGGCTGCATTTATGGTCATTTGCAATATCCTGTGGTCACATTACTATGATTTACAATGGTTTTGCCAAAAACTGGCATTTAGAATAGAATAGAATAGAATAGAATAGAATAGAATAGAATAGAATAGAATAGAATAGAATAGAATAACAGATTTGGAAGGGACCCTGGAAGTCTTTTAGTCCAAACCCCTGCTTAGGCAGGAAATCCTACACCACCTCAGACAAATGGTTATCCAACATCTTTTTAAAAACTTCCAATATTGGAGCATTAACAACTTGTGGTTTTCAACAGAACTGTGTTCATAGCTTTATGACTGAGGCATTTGCTTAACAACTGCCACCAGAAAGGTCATAATATTGGACTGGTTAATGATTGATCTTTATAACAGTTATGACTTACGATCTTATTAGATAGGCCCATAATGTTCATGATTCAATCTGGATCAATAGCCTTTACCAAAGTGTTGCAGAGTAGGCCATGGTAACACACTAATAGGGCTATAGGTAGCCCTTGACTTACAACCATTCATTTAGTGACATTTTGAAGTAACAATGGCACTGAAAAAGTGACTTATGACTGTTTTCACATTTATGACTGCAGCATCCCCATGGTCACATGATCAAAATTGGGGCACTTGGCAATTGGCATGTATTGATGGTTGCACTGTCCCATGTGATCATGTGATCACCAACACTCAAGGTCAAGGAAGGAAGTAGATTCTTTTAATGACTGTTATGTTTCACTTAACAACTGCAGTGATTCATGTAATAACTGTGGCAATAAGGGCCATAAAATGGGGCAAAATTCACTTAACAGCTGCTTAGCAATGAATATATTGGGCTCTGTTATGGTTGCAAGTTAAGGACTACCTGTATTTATTCCAATGAGACCCCATTCATCCATCAATCTGCATCTTGCTATATCACCATCCCTGCAATAATACAACACAGAGCCTTAGTAGCTGTGGCACCCGGCCTCTCTGCCATGAGAAGCAGAGGCAAGTTTATCAAATTCCTTCCTCTTGCTGATCTTCAAAAGCTTAAAAGGAATCACTTTCAGTATTGGTTAGTTGACCCCTCCTACTTCCTTTGTTGCAACTCCTGGCCTATTTCTCAATTCTTGCTTTATCTGCAATTCATCCTTTCCGTGGTTCTCTGTTTTTAATGCCTATTTACTCCTTGCCCCATAGTCAGGGGTGGAGGACTGCCTATTCTGGGTCCAGAGATTTGCTGTGCTGTACCATTTAAATGTTTCTGATCATGTTTGGCTGCCAACGAATAGAGGTCCAAAATACCCATAATTCCTTTGGACACAATGTGCACAACAACCTGTGCCAGTGTTTCTCAGCTCCGCCATTTTAAGATGTGTGGAATTCAACTCTAACAAGGTTTTTTTTAAATGGTGGAGCTTGAAAAACAGTCTTATGCTATAAACCATGGTTTGTAAATCATCTGGTAGGTTTATGCATCTCACCGAGCCAGCATCAAGAAAGTCGTGCCTCAATACTCTCTCTCACTCTATGTGTGTGTGTGTGTGTGTGTGTGCGCGCACATCCAGCCGATAGGTTGCAGGAATTCTGGAAAATGCATTTAGCATCTTCCTGTGTACTGTATCCAGTTTGCTTTCCCCTTAGCTATTTCATCTGAAATATTTCATCATCCACTTTCCTAGTCTGCTTCTCCTCAACATTGTCTTGTGTGTCAACTGGAAATAAATAAAAAGATAGATATAACTTTCAAATGCTCCAAAAAAGCAGTTTGTATGATGATCATTTATTGAATCCCTCTTACTATCTTATTTATTTATTGGTATGTTGATTACTGTACACTGCAGATGGTGCGGCTTGGCTCCTGTGTGTCTGGTTATTTTTATTTTGGCACAGCCTGTTATCGGACATCCATTCCACTGATTTGTTACTCCATTAGTGCTTGTTGCAATTTTACTCCACCAGTTGTAGCAATCAGGGCTGATGCAGCAATTTCTCCTTCTAGTGATCATTTTAATCATCAGTAGCTTGTGCGCCAAACTCAAGCACTTTGAAAAGCCTGATGTGTTCAACAAAAGGTTTTATTTAAAAGACAGAAGAAAGAAAATATATTAAATCTCTTTGGAAGCAAGCATTAGTATCCAGCAATGCTTTTTGAGAATAAGTACTGAATTTTAGAGCTGGCCATTTCAAATATAGTTCAGGAGATATGCTTTTGAATGTGTGGAAATATCCGCACAGCACTTCTTAGATTCATTATATATTTTTTCAGGAATCTATGTGAACCTAGAAAAAGATGCAGCTGGCTCATTAAAGCAGCCATGTTCCCTTGTGGTGAAATGTAGTCTGGATTCCCAGGAGGGAGGGACTGCATTCCAGAGGACAAAGAGACAACAAAGTTTGGATTCTTTGGTTGGGAGAAAAAGAGTTTAAATGGCTCCACCCTAGCAATTATCAGAATATATCTTTAATGATGTAAGTGGTTGCTTTATAGTTCGGCAATATTACTGCCTACGTGTGAGGAACAATAAAGGAAACCGTTTAAAAGTAATACTGTGTGTCTTTCTTGACTTCTGGAGCCTGATACATACTTCCCAGGCTTTGCAGAAGCTTGAATAAGATGCAGTTGCTTTAAAAAGGGCAGTGTGCTTGCACTCTTGTGCATGTCAAAGCCTCTGTTCCAAATCCTTTTTTCTGAAGAATGTACTATAATTCATCCATACCTGGATAGGGGAATTGGTTTATGATTAACTCTTCTCCTGTCCTTTAAAGCAGTGGGAGACTGAAGCACCTCTCTTGGACCCAGTCCTTTTAAAATGCCTGCAGGCATGTTGATAATGTAATTGAACATGATTGTGATTGGTTCACATTCTTTCTACCATCACTACAAGTTGTCCTCAAATTGTGAGCACAGCTGGGATCAGAATTTCTATTACTAAGCAAGGTGATTGTTAAGTAAGTCATACCCAATTTTATAGTCTCTTTTGCCACAGTTATTAAGCAAAATCATGAAGTTGTTAGGTGAATCTGGCTTCTTCCTATTGACTCTGGTTGTCAGAAACTGTTTGGGAAGGTCACAAAAAGAGATCATGTGACCAAGTGGTGGGATTAAAAATTTTTTATGATTGGTTCTGTGGGCGTGGCTTGGTGGGCGTGGCAAGGGAAGGATACTGTAAAATCCCATTCCCTCCCCACCCCACTAACCTGCTTTCCAGCTCCATTTTCCTGTGCAGAGCAACTAAAGAAGACCCAATCAGCTGGGACTTGATGCGAGGCAGAGAATAGATGGGGCGGGGCCAGTCAGAGGTGATATTTTTCAGTTCTCCGAACTACTCAAAATTTCTACTACCAGTTCTCCAGAACTGGTCCGAACCGGCTGAATACCACCTCTGGTGTGACCCCTGGATGCTGCAACTGTTGCAAAACACATGCTAGTTGTCAAGTGCCCAAATTTTGATCACACGATAGTCATTACTGCAAAGACCAATCGCTGTTGTTTTCAGTGCCATTGTAATTTCAAGCATACAGTAAATGAATACGTGTAGGATTAGGACAACCTATATCTACCAAAAAATAAAATCAATCAACCAACCATAAAATGTTGGCCATTCTTATTGGCTTGCCGTGTCCTCTGATGGTGCCCTGAGTGAATAGTAGCATCCGTAAAACTAATGGGTTACATATTAAAATCATCATTTTCCATTCACATGTAAGTTATTCTTTCTTGCTTTTCATTTCCTGTTTTCCATGAGATTTCAACCCAACTCAATTCTAGCCTATATATGCTTTATCTCCCCCCACCCTCGTCCCACATCCACTTTTTCAATTTTATTATTTTTATTCCCTTCCATTCTTGGCAAGGTTTCACTCCTTCAAAGGCAGGATTACAGTATATCCACATTTAAAAGAGACCACAAGTCTGAGATATAACTCAGGTCTCATATACTATAGATCCTGTGATCTGTTTCTACATGGATCAACAATGCTACGCCCATCTTTGTGTGGTCTGAAATCCTTCCACTTCTTAAATATACTTAAGTAAAGCCCATTACATATTTGGGCTTTTTTTTCTTTAACTTCGTAGAAGCACTTTTCCATGGCAACATCTAAAATAAGAAGTGTCCTCCTCAACAATCTGATGAGCATTTTCATGATTTTGGTCCAAACTGTTGTTACATTTTTAAAGCTTTAATTCTTCAAACAAAATTCCTTTTTAGATTTACTTACCCAAACCTCCTTATTATCAGCCGATAAAAGACAGACTCGTATTTTGTCTTTGCAAATCTTCTTTTCCTAGAAGGGTGGTCACAACAGAGAATGGAGAATTACTGCTGAACTCCTTTTCATTTAATTTTTTATCCTGCCTTTTCATTGCTTTGTATAAATAATTTTCCTCCCCAAAGTTCCCCAACCTACTTTCAGGCCTAAGGCAGAACTAATACCCACTCGTTGTCAGCCATTTTTTGTTTCTAAGGCTGGACTAGAACTTACAATCTCCTGATGATGGGTTCAAAGTCACCCAAGCTGGCTTTTATGCCTAAGGCAGGAGTGGAACTCACCGTTTCCTGCTGATTCTCTCAAAGTCACCCAGCTGACTTTCATGCCTAAGGTGGGACTAGAATTCACATGCCGCTTGCTGGTTTTTGGGCCAGCATCTTAATTACTGCACCAAACTGGTGTAATTACTACACCAAAGCCATTTGCATGGATATCTTCCTTAGCCCACAATTGCTTGGCAGATACCACTCATACAGGGATAATACAATGAAGCAAAGAGCCATCACCAAAGACATTTGTTAATTCCAAAATAGAGAGGCCACTTCAAAATGAAGGCATTGGATAGCAGTGGCACCATAAATACAATTAGGAAGCTAGATACTGTATTGGCAAGAGGGGGAGGGGGGCAACATTGAAAAGAATATTTTTTATAAGTTCACTAGTATTTGGTCTGCTTGTGATCACAAATGAAAAGTCAACGTCAATCTTATCAGAGTTTAAGACAGGCAGTCTGCAAAATTTTTAGTCACATGAGTGGGAACACCAACAAGACAATTCTGGATCTGCCTCTGTAGAAGTACTCTCCAGTGGTCCTTGACTCACCAGAATTGAACCCAAAATTTCTGTTGCTAAGCAAGATGGTTAAGTGAGTTATACCCACAATTATGACCTTTTTGCCACGGTTAAGGAAATCACTGTAGTTAACCAAATCATATGGCCATTGAGCAGGTCCAGCTTCCCCCATTGACTTTGCTTGTTAGAAGCTGGCTGGGAAGGTCAGCTGACTCCAGGATTCTGAAATCATTGTAAATACATGCCCATGCCCAAGTACCACACACATACACATACACATACACACACATATATATGGTATTCAGCTTTGTTCGGGTATTTTCCCACGTCACTGTAGTTGTGCTTTTAAAGTTGTAGCAACGTTTCGGCAGAATCTCATCTGCCATCATCAGGCTTCTGTATTGTGTTCATCTGTGAGCCAGACTTTTACAGTTGTTTCAGTTTTAAATTTGGGGCTAGCCTACTGCTGTGCCAGAATGGTTTTTTTCTTCATCCTGATTGGTTGGGAGTCTTGGTCTTTATTGGTCTTGGAGTTTGCTGTGTTCTGCTTGATTGGTGTTTCTGATATCTTCTGTCTGTTTTGTGGCTTTTTTGTGTCTTGATTGGCTGGCAACATTGTGTTCCTGTATTGGAGGCTTTTAGTGCAGCTTGGTTCCGAATAAACGATTGCCGTCCTGAAAGCATGAATAGAAGAGATGATTCCACCAGACTGTCAATTATTTGGAAGCCTGCACTCACAAACAAAAAAATCTCCACACCACAAGCCAGGCAAACACCTGGGCACAAACAGATCCCCCCTGATACCTCCAGCTCAAACCCACCCCAACCAGGCACCCAGATGAAACCTAGCTTCCTAATAAATGATAGCCGTCCATTCACTCGGAGCCAAGCTCCACTAAAAGCCTCCAATACAGGAACACAATGTTGCCAGCCAATCAAGACACAAAAAGAGCCACAAAACAGACAGAAGATATTAGAAACACCAATCAAGCAGAATGCAGCAAACTCCAAGACCAATAAACACAGACCAAGACTCCCAACCAATCAGGATGAAGAAAAAACCATTCTGGCACAGCAGTAGGCTAGCCCCAAATTTAAAACAGAAGTGGCTGTGAAAGTCTGACTCACAGACGAACACAATACAGAAGCCTGATGATGGCAGATGAGATTCTGCCAAAACATTGCTACAACTTTAAAAGCACAACTACAATGACGTGGGAAAATACCCGAACAAAGCTGAATACCATACATGTAAGTACCCATGAAAACTTAAGAATATATGTGTGTGTGTGTGTGTGTGTGTGTGTTATTTATTTTCAGAGCCAGTGTAACTTAAATGAATGGCTGTAAGTCAAAGACTCTAAGGCATTTAGGGAACAGCTTGTCTAAAACCTACCAGCTCCTGAATGGGCTTTCTCTTGAACTACATCTCCTAATTTTTCCACTATTGGAGAAATAGAGAGGCTCTTTTCTTTTCTTTTTATTAAATTTGTATGCCACCCATCTCACCAAGGTTTATGCTGATTAAGTTTGTAAGAAAAGAGCATTATAGATTTTCCTTCTAAGCCATCTCATGACACACTCAACCATGATGTGATGTGTTCAGTTGGGCTTAGGGTGAAGTGAAAATCCAACTGGGGACAGCAAGTAGATATGAAGATTCTCAATCATCCATGTCATGATTATCCCAAAGATGCTTTTCCAAAAGGCAACTGGACTTCCTTTGTTTTTTTTTTTGAAAATGTTTTCATCCAAAAACCTTCTTCAGTTCTTTCAAGCTTCTTGGATGACAAGTGAAATGTTCGAAGAAAAAAGGAAGTCTGATTGCCTTTTGGAAAACCACCTTTGGGACATGTTGAGAGCAAGATGTTAATTTTTTTTAAAAAATCTGGATGATTCACTCTGTGGTGAGGTGGAGGTGACTAACCTGCTCTGTTTGTTGTATCTCATTTTTAGCGTCTGGGCTTTCCTCTTCACCATCAACTCCCACCCAAGGAACCAAGCAGCCAGCATTTCCACTTGAATGCTACAGACATGAACCGGAAAGGCTAGAAACACGGATTCACACCCCCTCTTCTCCTCCAGATACTGGCCAAAGATTTAGCCTGCCTCCAGGGCAGGGTGCTGCCAAGCCACCCTCTCCAACACCTGTCTGTTGTGTTACCTCAAAAGTAGTAAGTACGGGTTCCTAAAAAAATTTTAAAAATTGAAAGTGGCTGTAGCTTGGGACTGATATAGCACTTGTGACCGTCCAAGCATTTGTCATACTTTGTAGGCTAATGACACTTTCAATTCTCTCCATTGCTCTGGAGAGAAATATTGTCCCTAATTTGCACAAACAAGAGGGGAAATTGAGGCTGAGAATCCATATTTTGCCAGCTGATGATGCCATAGTAGAAGTTAGATGTCAACTAAAAATTAATACTTTTGACTTCAGAGTCTTTTGAGTGAGGAACCCATTGTGTGTCCACTTGAAAACAAGCTCCACAGAAATGTCGAAACAACCATGCACATAATTTCTGTGAGGTCCTTGGCGCTCTCTGAGTTTAGTTGTTTGCTTACAGATATTTTGTTACCGAGTTAGTAATGTCATCAATATTAGCGAGTGTGAGATTTGATCTGTGATAATATATCGTAGACAGGTAATGAAATGTCTGCAAACAACTAAGCTTAGAGAGCACTGAAGATTCCACAGTTCAACCCTGAGCTACATATATTCTCTTCTAGAAGTTTTCCTTACTTGACCTGGCTTCACATGCCAGAAGATGGAAGACCTAGTTTTGCTACAAATTTAACACTAGCTTAGTTTTACAAAATGCTTACCCATGAGAAACTGAACTTTTGTGTGATCACTTAACATTATGTTCTTACTTGGTGATCCAGCAGTCACAAATTAACCATGGATTTGGGGTTTCTACAGCCCTGTAAATTACCTGTGATTGGTTAGATTGTAATTTAATGGGTCTAGTGAATGTTGATAGTGTGAATGAATGTGTTGGTAGTCCTCGACTTACAACCACAATTGAGCCCAACAAAGTGAGACAGTTTTTAAGTGAATTTTGCTTCGTGCCTCAGTTGTTAAGTAACATAGGTTAAGGGAATCCGGCTTTTCCATTGACTTTGCCTGTCAGAAGTTTCCAAATAGTGATTACATGACCCCAGGACATTGCAATCATCATAATACAAGTCAATTGTCAAGCATCTAAATTTTGATCCCATTACCATGGAGATGCTGCAATGGTCATTAGTGTGAAAAAGTTGTAAGTCATTTTTTCAGTGCCATGGTAACTTCAAACAGTCACTAAATGAATTGTAAGTCAAAGTCTATTTGTATGTAAAATGTTGGCACCTGAGATCCACAGCTCACTGATATTTGGAGTCTAGGTATATAACTAAGTGGGTTGACAAGGATTATATCTATAATTACATTTCAACTACAGGTAATCTTCAATTTACAATTAAGCCCAAAATTCTGTTGCTATGTAAGGAATTTGTTAGGTGAGTTGTGCCTCCTTTTATGACCTCTTCATCATAGTTAAGTGAATCATTTCAGTTGTTAGTTGAATCATGTAATTTCAGACAGTCACTAAACAACTGCTTTTAAGTCGAGGACTACCTGTGAATTGATTCTATTACATTGTGTTTCATTATCAAACTAATTAACATCATTAGTGCACTGATGATGTTATCTAATTGGGTAATGAAATGTCTACAAGAAAGCTACCAAGCTCAGAAAGCATCAAAGATTCCTCATTTTAGCCTGAGCTATAGATATTCTCCTTTATTACTGTGGTTCTTTCCTTGAATGCTAATATGATGAAATGATAGTTTATTGTTCTGTTCAACTATAAGAAAGGAAGTCAACCGATAGGCAGAAGGTAAAGATATCCACCGAATATGATAAAAAAGTCAATATGGCAATTTTGATGATGCCTGCTATTTTTTTTAAGTGCATGAAGCCTTTTTGTGTAGAGCCCATGATTTAGAAGAAGTGACTTCTTACCTGTAGAATTCCAAACCTTTTTTCTAAAGTGCTTCTGCTTTTATGATTTTAACAGTAGGTTAAATCAAATATTTAACTTCCAGCACAGATAAGAAATGGGGGAGCTTTTGTTTGCTAAAATTTACTTGCAGCTGAATAGAGTTCAAGATCTCCCCCCCCCCCTGCAAAGCTACGATAAGAATTAATTGATATCAAATAGGCAGCAGTTGTATATATGAACAGCCCTGTGAAAGTGGATGTCTTGACCTACCCTGTCATCTAGTTTGATGTTCAGCCCCAAAGGAAATTTGCAGTGAGAACTTCTGAGTAAGTCGAGAAGATTCAGCATTCTATTTGTTCCTTGAAAAGCAATTAGTTATTTCTAGAGGGTCCATCTGAAGATAGCAAATTTAACAAAAGCTTAGTTTTGCTAAGGGGAAACTCAGCCCCTGCCCTGTAAATTTCTATTGATCCATCTTCCTCTGATTCTATAACTTGTATTTTTCCAATTGCCTGCTAGTGTGTCTCTATTAAAGGGACAGCCAGTTTAATGCATTTCAAAATGTTTCACAGTATTTATTCAATAATTTCTCAACAGTGGCAGCTTTGAGATGTGTAGACTTAAATTCTGAGAGTTGAAGTCTACAGATCTTAAAGCTGCCTAGGTTGAGAAGACACTAGTTTATGTTACAACTTAATTCCTACAATGGGAAAAGCTTTTTCTCTCCAGTAGGCTAAAGGGGCTCTTTAAGTCCAACAAGGAATAGGATTTTTAGCAGCTGTTAAATGGGCTGAGTTTGCCTTTCCCCTCTCCCTTTGGAAAACTCTCAAAATGGGTGCAGCGTGGTCTTTGTTAAAAAGGAAACGTTCAACTATGGGTGTGTTATCAGACATACAGGTAAAAACTTAATCTTTGACTTATGCATATCCCCAAAACTCAAGGACTTCAACATTTATGGATTAAGCTTCCTTATTCACCAAGGACTACTTTTTTTCTTTTAAAAAAAAAAGAATACTCCAGGCTAAAACATGATTGTGTTCTTTGGGTTTATGAACTATGTGAATGCGGTGATTGCTATTACTTTTAGGTTTAGTATGTTGCTCATGTCCTTAAACCTAGGTTATCATAGTAATTACACATAAGCGTTACAAGTAGTCCTCAACATGTAACTATAATAGAATCTGTCCATTATAGCTGTACCTCCTGGTTAGTCACATGAGGTTTTTTGTGGTAGTTATTAAGCAAACACTGTAGTTGTTAAGTAAATGACTTGCTATAGGAATGGTTTTGCCAAAAATAAAGTGCAGGTTTTCAGCAAAACCGTCATAGAACAAGGTCATCTGCAGTATTTTGCATACAGCAATAAATATAGCTGTGTTACTAAGAGCCCAAAGTTTGGTCACATGACTGTGGAGGGGCCCCAACTATCATAACTTCCAGTCCTGGTCATGAGTCTCCTTTTGGGGGATTGGTCATAAATTGAAGAATATCTAATGTTTATGTAGCTCTCATAGACCCATTAAAATTACAAAATCTCAGGTTGTTTCAATTCTCCTGATCTCCTTGTAGTAATAATTCCTAAGATAAGATATTCTACTCTTATGCAATATCTTTTCTATTTTAAATTAATCATGGTTTGTTCATTCAACAATTTGCTGAATTTGCCTCTTTGAATATAAACTAATTGCACCAAAAGGGTTTCTTAACGTATTAGATTGAACTCTGGGGGGTTCTATGCAGGGGTGGGATTCTAGCAGTTCTGTCCACCACTGTAGAACCAGTTGCTCTGAAGAGCAGCAGACATAGAACTGGTTCTGTATCTGCTGCTGTTTTGGCCCACTCGCCTGCCAGGCTCTTACCTGACGTTTATTTCCTGCTTTTTCAACCTCAGCTGCTTTGTGCTGCACAGCTGCAGCTGAAAAAGCAGGAAAAAGGGGATTTTCCAACCACTGTACACTTGCATGCAGCACTGCTCAGCTGTCTGGGCAGCTCAGCAGGTCGTAAATTGCACTAGTGCAACTCGCGCGACACAGAGCAATAGAACTGGTAGTTATACCTGTCGAATCCCATCCCTGGTTCTATGGATCAGTTCCTTGTATGAATATTGTTGTAGTGTTTCACCTATACCTCATGTGAAATAAAACACTGCAGTTTTAAACCCTTTCTTAGAATTAAGTTTCATAAATTCACTGCAATGTCCATATAGCCTGGATTTGCATGCAGTTACTGCACATGGAATGGTCTTACGTTCCTTCCTTCCCTCCACCTTTAACCAGTCTTTGGAGAATGAAGACTAACATGAAAAAAATTATGAGAGTTAATGATTCTTATTTAGCTGAGAATACAGAGGTTACATTAAAAGAATTTACCAACTGGATTATAAGCTTTTCTTGGGGGTGGGTAAATCCCTGCATACTGAATTAAACTAGATTGGCCTTATCAGGGTTGCATAAATCCAGATCACCATTAAGTTGCCTGTAGTCCAGGGGTCCCCAACCCCTGGTCTATGGCACCGGCATAGCATGCCAGAAACTAGTTTGCACAAACTAGCAAAGCGAGATGCAGGGAGCACATGAAACCACACCCTTCCAATCCACAGAAAAACTTCTCTCCCCGGAACCAGTTCTGGTGCCCAAAAGGTTGGGGGCCGTTGCTGTAGACCACTAGACTATCCAATTCTTCCATGCCTCAATAAGCTTGAAAGAAAACAAGGGGTTTATAGTCTGAATGTTCCTCTCCCCCCCCCCGCGATTCTTCTACAAAAATAGGTATAAGTAAATATTATTTGTTCCCAAGGTCCAAAGATTTTCTTAGTTCCAAAAGTTCCAAAGTGGCTGTTATGAAAACAGTGGAGTTACCTCACAAATCTGAGGGAAGGGAGGGGTCTTTTCACTGGCCTTGAGGACTGCAAACCTGTCTGTAGCTGCCAGCACCCTGAAGAGTCCTTTTGGGGCACAGAAACTTCTGAGAAATTCTCTAACTAAACAAATGGCTGGTTTTGTTTTTAACCTGCCCTTTTAGCCAAGAGATGGTACATTGTTCAGCCTGTTCAATTAGCCTGCCTTATATATAGCTCATCATTTTTTCTGAATTTCTGAAAATAGCAAAGGAAAAAAGTTGGTTTTTCAGCTGTGTTGTGTTCCATCCTACCCACAAAATAAACATATTTCTCTGCCTTTGCACCTTGTAGAGCTATGCCATTTGTCCTGCAGAGAAAGGGAGAGAAAACATGGTGAAGGTTAAATATGAAAGGGATTGTCTCTTACTTCCTCATTTTAAATGCTTTTTCATGTGATGGCATAATTAAAGTCTCCCACTAAATCTGCAGCCCAACAAAACAGCTTCCCCTACTCCAGAGGGAAGGAAATTTATTTTAAAGAAAAGAGGGTGCAGGGTTGATTTTGAGATGTATATATTCATCCAGCCACTGATGACTTATGCAGATATTTTTTGTGATTCAGCCACTCTATATTTTATGTTCTGGTGAAAATCACATAAAAATGGAGAGACTTATTTAATAATTGCAGGCTGGAATTTCATGACATTTTTCAACCTTGGCAACTTTAAGATGTGTGGACTTCAACTCCCAGAATTCCCCAGCCATTATGCCTGGAATTCAATTCCCAGAATTCTCCAGTGTGCATGGACCAATTCCCAGAATTTCCCAACCATTATGCAAGCTGGGGAATTCTGAATGTTGAAGTCCACAGATCTTAAAATCACTAAAGTGGAAAGACTACTGTTCTAAACCATCCTTGCAATAGTTCATTGAACAAACCACAAATAGTACTCATGAGCCTAAAATATAATTTATACACCATCATAGCAAGTTCATAGAAACATAGTAAGCTAAAAGCCAGCAAACTATAGAGGAGGAAAGAAAAGAATTTGAATTACTTATCCAATCATTCAATAAAATATTTTGATAACATGTTAATAACAAAAACTTACACTGTAAGCCACCTAGAATCCCTTGAAGCATGTAGCATATAGATTTTAGTAAGTTAATTAATTGTAATTAATTAGATTAATGGAAACAGCATGAAAATCAGTTCTCTAGTGATTAAAAAAACATGATCAGTGACGTCACTAGAACTGTGAGCAAAGGTGCATTTGGATAGCATGAAAAGGAAATAGATAATAAATGGACTTATCCCCTTTCAAAATTATATCCATGCAGAATATTCTGTATTGCTTGGTAGGTCCACCAAGCTGATTGATTGATTTATATTACATCTTTATTATTTTTACAAATAACTCAAGACTGCAAACATATAAACACACTTTCCCCACAATAACAACCCTGCAAGATGGGTTGAGAGAGGGGTACTGGCTCAAGGTCACCCCACTTGGTTTCACAGTTAAGGCAGATACCTCACAGTCTCCTGTTTCTAGCATGGTGCCTGAACCACTGGATCAAATTTATTGGGTTATTTGGTAACCATTGACTAAATGCTATTCTGTCTATCTGATATTATGGGCTATCTATATAATAAGTATATATGTATGTCCTTTCATTAGTATATGCTACACTGAGATATGTTTTTGTGCATACACTCACATTCACATATTTTCAGAAGGTTATCCTAACCCAGAGATGATAAAAGCTCACTGATTTTGATTTTTCTTAACCACCATCTCCCAGATCTTATTAACTAGTTGCCTGGAGGATAGAAAACATCAATGAGATTTGTGGGAAAGGATAAAAGGAAAAGAAAAAGAAGGTGTAACAAGCCAAAATTAGCTGTTGGAAAATCAAATTCTTTCAGGAAGCTGATTCATCATAAAGAGGGAGGAAGTCTCCTTTAAGACTTGGAAAATGTATTTTTGGTTTGAGTATTATTTTGGACTCAAAATAGTTATTCATTCCAATTCATCACTGTCATATTTCATTTGAAACTAGAAAAATTGTATGAGCAGCTCTGATCGTGGTCTTCGTTGTTCTGCAGTAAAAATGCCTTGCAACCTCTTCATCAGGTATAGGAAGTCGACTTTCAATCATTCATTTAGTAGCAGTTCAGAGTTAAAATGGCACCGAAAAAAGTGATTTATGATCAGGCACTTATGATCGTCACAGCACCTCAAAGATTATGTGATCCAAATTCAAGCACTTGGCATGTATTTGTATCAGTTGCAGCATCCCAGGGCCATGTGTGTCAACTAAAAAATACTTCTTTGGTCTTTTTAGTTGTCAGCAGAAAGGGAGGGGGGAATGCAATGCATTCCTTAAATGCTTCAGATAATCGCTTTGGCAACCAAAGCTTCTGGCATGCAAAATTATTACTGGAGAGCATGATTGATGACTCTTAGCTATGGATGTGTCTCATTGGAGAATATATAGGGGAGTGGGGGGTAGACCAGGGTCAAGGGTGAAATGAATGATGTATCAGAGTCAGCTGCAACCAGGAAATGCTGATTGTTAATTCCTAATAAATCAATCTTTTTTATTCTGAGAGATGTGGCTAGCGACTTATGATTTGAATGGAGGTGCATGTCAGAGTCCTGACAGCTAGCAAAGTCAACTTTTGAAAAAGTTAACTTTTGAAAAGCAAAGTCAATAGGAGAAGCCAAATTTGCTTAAAGACATATGATTTACTTAAAAACTACAGTGAATTGCTTAACAACCATGGCAAAAAAGTTATAAAATCAAACTGATTTAAAGTGGTTTACCTTTTCCTATAAATTAATATAATGGTCCCCTGCCTTTAAAGAACTTTTAATTATATAGCAAGGCTACTGTTTTACAGGTGTTTCTGTAACCCTTAAAATATGTTGCTCGTTTAAAACTCCTCAAAGCTATTTTAGTTGTTTTTATTACTTTATTATAACTTACTGGGGGTTCCCTAAGCAACATTTGGAAATATGAGTAGTAAAATATCCAAAATAGAATCCATAGAAGACAGGGAAAGGATTACTGTGATATTCTACCAGAAGGAAAAGGTGCTTTCTAATGTCAGAAATACTTATTGTGTACTCTTCCTCCAATCACTCTATTAATGTTTTCTCAATTCACATCAAGCAGAAGTGGGGGAAGTACAGCAACTTTATGATCTGTGGACTTCAACTCCAAAATTTCCTGAGCAACTTGGCTCAGGAATTCTGGGAGTTGAAGTCCACAGGTTGTAAATTGACTACATTCAGTGTTGAGTTAAAATCAATCATCTTGAAAACAGGCTGTTCCAACATTCTGGAAATTTAACCCTTTGGGAACAGTCACAATAGATCCTCGCTAACCTAAAATAATTGTTTTGACCTTGAAATGAGGTATTTTAAGCATGAAACATTTCAAATTCTTAACATTCTCTGCATCTTTTTCAGAAGTGTGATCAATGTTCTTGAACAGGGATTTTGTGCTGAATATGGAATTATCTGCTCCAGATTATGTTAGAACAAGTAACCCTTCAGTGTCTTATAATACATCTAGTGAATACGCTACTATTCTCCTTCCTTTCTTTTTTCTCCTCTTTCCACTTCACTTTTGGTTCATTCTATTGTGCTGTACAAGTATTTTATTTTTGTGGTGGGAAAATCTTAGTCATTAACTTTGTTGCTTTACACTCTTAAGATGCCATTCACTTCATATCTGCTTTCCTATTTCCTTAGCCAGATCTTTCATATCAGTTGGATCCAGCTAGAGTCTGCAGTGTTCCCTGGGCCCAAAAAACAGTTGGAGTGGTTGATTTATTTCTCAATGGGAGATGCTGTGTTAGAATTAATGACTGACTGAATTCTGCTTTCTGCTAGTTGGTTGTAATGTACAAAGTAAAATATAGATTTTAATTGCCTGCATTCTTAATGCATGTGATTTGTCTGGAAAACAAAAATCTGTTTGGATTAAAAGATACTGAATACAGAAGAGAAACAGAAGTGAAACCTCCTCAGCTTTATTACAAGAGGATTCTTTCCTCAGACACAGTTAAGGCTAAATTATTGGAGACTATATAGAAGCTTTCAGGAGGGAAAAAAAACATATCTTTCCACATTCAGTCTCTAAGAACATGATAAATTATAAGGTGGTTTGTTGCATTTTTCCTTATGGATTATATGAATTGGTCCAGTTGGTCCAGTTGGGTCTAGTGGTTAAAACACCAGTCTAGAAACCAGGAGACTCTGAGTTCTAGTCCCACTTTGGACATGAAAGCTGGATGGGGGACTTTGGGCCAGTCATTCTCTCTCAGCCCAATCCATTGTTGTTGTTATGAGGAAAATAGGAGGAGGAAAAAATAGCTATCTTCACTGCCTTGACTAATTTATAAAAAATAAAAACAGATATAAATAAATAAACACATATAGTCCTCAATTTGCAACCATTCATTTAGTTAACAATGGCACTGAAAAAAAGTGATTTATGACAGTTCTTTACATTTACAATCATTGCAGCATCTCCATGGTCACAAGATCAAAATTCAGGCACTTGGCAACTTGCATGGAATTTATGCCCATTGCGCTGTCCAGGTGTCACATGATCAGCATTTGTAATGTTCCAACTGCCTTCTGACAAGCAAGGCCAATGAAAGAAGCCAGATATGCTTAACAACCATATAATTCACTTAACAACTGCAGTGATTTGCTTAACTGTGGCAAAAAAGGTCATAGAATGGAGGCAAAATTCGTTTAACAATTACCTTGCTTAGCAATGGATATTTTTTTGTTCAATTATGGTCAGTAGTCAAGGATTACTTAGTACTTAATTAAATACATAAAATGAATTGAGCCATTAAGGCTTGTAACCATGGCTTATGGCCTACATAATGTGAATTTAGCCACTTTGTTCGAGAAACTATGGTTAAATTATGGAATAGCACAACTTGGAAAACCAATCTCTATTTCGTCTTGCTGTTAAATTGCAAAAATAAAAACATTTTTTCCAGAAATATACCTGATAAATTTAGGATTTTCTGATAACAATTGCTCCCTGCTAATCAGAGGTGGTATTCAGCAGGTATTGACCAGTATAGAGAAGTGGTAGTGGAAATTTTGAGTAGTTCGGAGAACTGGCAAAAACCACCTCTGACTGGAGATTTTACAATATCCTTCCCCTGCCAAACCCACCAAGCCATGCCCACAGAACCGGTAGTAAAAAAAGTTGAATCCCACCACTGCTGCTAATGTGTTAATAATTGAATCAGCCAGTGAGATGTCAGATTTAACCATGATGCTGACTTTACATGAACTCACAAGAGCTAAACAAAACATGATTCCATCTGGTTAATAGTTGGGGACAATCAGGAATCCCCAAGAATTAAAGACTAGCTCTTCCTTTTTTCCTCCAGTAGGTATCATTGTAGTTAATATTCATCAATTTAGCCAAGATTCCTGCTTTACTTAAAATTTTGATGAAGATATTTCCAAATGTTAGAATTATAGTTTCCACTGCTGTAGATATATTTACTAATTTAGATATAGAAGCAGAATTCAGATCCTTGGGACTGGTTGGGAGAAATAACTAATCACCCACCCTGTTTCCGATTGCTATACTATTCCATTTTGAAAGGCAACTTCTAAAATTCAGAATTTGTACATATAGATACTCATAAATAGTGATTTGTTGGTCAGGCTTAGGCTTAATCTATTCAGAAATAAAAGAAGTCTTAATAGATAGCATTATTAGAGGATGGAAAACTGAGAGTTTAAAAGAAGAGAAAAAACTTGAATTCAAGGAACCAGTAAGTTTTCAATTTAGCTAGAAGGGAGAAATGGCTTTATAACTTTTTATTGTTGGAATTTGAAATATCGCAATTTAAATCAGAGAAGAACTGGAGTGGAAACTTAACCTTTGCAAAAATATAATTGTGGCATATGATATCTTCACAGATGGTAGGAAAAGTACCTTTTATGACTGGGAATTAAGATTGGTGTGGGTGATTTGCATTTAAATGGGAATTCCTTCAGCCTTTAACCCACCAAGCTTATAAAAAAATGGATTTTTCTATTTTTTTAAATAGAGGTGCAGGTGGTCCTCAAAATTTGACTATAATTGGAAACAGAATTTCTATTGCTAAGCAAAGCAGTTCCTAAATGAATTGAGCCCTATTTTATGATCTTTTTTGCCAATGTTGTTAAATGAATCCAGCTTACTGATTGGCTTTGCTTGACAGATGCTGGGTGGGAAGGTTGCAAATAACAATCATGTGATTACAGCATGCTGCAACCACCATAAATACATGCTGGTTGCCAAGCACCTGAACTTTGATTATGTAACCAGGGGGATTATACTGCAACGGTTGTAAGTTATAGGACGGATCGTAAGTCATTTTTTTCAGTGCCATTATAACTTTGAATGGTTGTTAAATTAATTGTTGTAAGTCAAGGATTATCTGCAAGAGAAAGCATAGTTGCCCATTCAGTATGATGCCCCATGGATGTAGTTGTTGTAACAGTGATGCAAACTATATCATTTATGCATTCTTGTCACAATGGTGTACAATGTATTTTTGTCCACCCTACACAGATATCAACATAGCAAAGATGCATTTTAAACAGCATGTTGGAAACTCCTGCCTTTTTTGTTTTGGGCTATGTTCAAGGAATTTTTAGTAAGTTTTTTTATTTTCCGAATAAGAAGGGCAACTATTAGTAAACTGCAGCCATGACTTCTCTCAAAACGCTTGAATAATTGTACACTATGCAGGCTGTCTAGCTGTGACAAGATTCTTGGCCTCTACCTAGCCAGCTAGCCTGATTAATATATAACCACTGGATTTAATCAAAACATTTGCTTTTGTATCTCCTGGCCTGTGCAGGTGCTGAAATGCAAATTGTGTTTTGGGGACAGTAACTTTTCCAGTCCTTGAAAAAACAAAACATTTGATACCAATAGTTTAGACCATTGCTTTTATAATTATACGAAAACAATATAAATTGAGTGTTCCTGTCTCTGTTTGGAGATTATGTTGAGTTTCTAATGCTCAATAGATGAAATTAATTCCAGGTACAGGTTGACCTCGACTTACGATTGGTCATTTAGCAACTGTTTAAAGTTATGACTGATTATCCCAGGAATACCTACAGCTCTGTTTTAAAGTTCTGATGGCTGCCCTGTCATATGATTGCATTTCAGGTACTTAGCAAGTAACACATGTATACAGCTGTTTACAGTGTTTTCCAATCATGTTAATGCAATTTACAACACTTTTTGCCAGAAACTGTTTTTTCTGTTTCTGGCAAAAAACATCCATGGATTTGTTTAACCACTGTCATGCTTGCTTAACGTGGTTTGTTTAATGACCACTACAAACAAGGCTGCAAAATTGGGCATAGTCAAATGATACGCTTAATGACCGGCACAACTTTTGATCAGAGTTCCGGCCTCAATTATGGTTGTAACTGTTGTAAATCGAGAATCACATTAATTCCTATGGCTCTTCTCATGGCCATTCTTGTGCAACTAGGTGTTTCTGGAATTTTGAGAGCATGACATGGGCACTCATAAAATGCCAGGAAATTGTGGCCAAATCTCAGAATGTCTATTTGAAATTCATGAAGTTGTTTCCCATTACTTCTGTGTCTTGTTTTTTTCCCTGGTGTACCAGCACACCTGGGTAGATGGGATCATTTCTAAATCAAGCCAATGATTTTACCTCCATTGTTCCAGTTGTTTGTTGTTAAGAAAATAATTAAGAACATAATAATGTTAGAGGTCCCCTAAGTCAAAGTATGCTAGCATTTTAAGAATTTTAAAAACTGAAGTTCAAAACTTTTGTGGTGGAGCAAATAATCACTAATAGAACATTGTCTTTGTCATCCAATAGCAATGGCCAATGTTCCTTACAGGCAGCAGGAATTGGAGAATTTCAATCAGTTTGCCTTTACTATGAGTTTACTACACTGTATTTCTAAAACTCAAATGCAAACTTGTAATGTGTTATATATTGTATGTAATATTATGTTTATTTATTTAATGCCACTTACCTCACTGGTGAAACAATTCTTTTGTTATTATTAGTGTGTTAGATGCTTTTATTGATTGACTAACAAATTGAGCAGAATCCTCCACATTTTATAAAGCAATTCACTGAACAATATGTATGGGGGGGAAAAAAACCCCAAACCCACAACCAGAAAGAATTATATCAGGAAAAACTGGTTGCAAAAATGTGTCTCTTTTGTAATCTCTCTTGGTATATATATCTAAAAGATTTTTAGAATAAAGGTCTTGAGCTACTTCTAGATGAAGAGTTTAATTACTTTTGAGATAAAAGCCAAAGCTTTAGTATTGGTTAAATTACAGTTCACATTTCTATATTGCTGCCACATTCTATTTCTTAAAAATCTCATTCATAGTACTTGAAAAAATCTTTGGCTGACATTGAGCTGTGGCATTTTTCATTATTATTCTGACTCAAAGTAACATTTTCTATTAACTTTGCCCCCCACCCCCTCAAAAAAAAAACAATTTATGTTCTAAAAGGAAGTGTTGGTGAAATACAGATTTGAACTATTTTTGTTCTAAATTTATAATAAATGGTGTGCTTTCCTTTTATAAAATAGAATTTTCCATGACTAATGAAATTTATATGTCACAATATATTAATAGCTCTAAGAAGAATATTGTGGCATAATAGAATTACAAATATAGTATCAGATTCTGAAAATCCTAGCATACTACAGAATAATTTTGTTTGTGTATTTCTGATGAATATTTAATATTCATTCTTATCAGTATTGCAATAATCAGAAACTATATTGTTTTTGCTTACATCTTCACATTCTGTATTACTTTTTGTTCTAAACCAGTGTTTTTCAACCTTGGTATAGGTGATCCTTGACTTACAACCATAATTAAGCTCAAAATGTAGATTTCTAAACAAGAGTTAAGTGAGTTTTGCCATTCTATGACTATTCTTGCCACTATTGTTAAGTGAATCACTACAGTTGTTAAATTAGTAACACAATTGTTAAGTGAACTTGGCTTCCCAATTGACTTTCTTTGTCAGATGTTGCAAAAGATGATCACATGACCCAAGGACAGTTTAACTGTCATAAATTACAATAGCAATAACACTTAGACATATACCGCTTTCTAGTGCTTTACAGTCCTCTAAGCGGTTTACAGAGTCAGCTTATTGCCCCTAACAATCTGAGTCCTCATTTTATTGACTTCGGAAGGATGGAAGGCTGAATCAACATTGAACCAGTCAGAATCGAACTCCATGCTGTGGGTAGAGTTAGCCTGCAATAATGTATTGTAACTCCTACATACCACAGCTCCTACATCATTTGTCAAGTGCCTGAATTTTGATCATGTGACTACACGGATAGCTATAGCATTAACACTTAGATTTATATACCGTTTCACAGTGCTTTACAGCCTTCTCCATGCGGGTTGCTGCAATGGTTGCCCGAATAACAGTCATAAGTTACTTTTCTCAATGGCATTGTAATTCTCTAAACAAATGGTTGAAACTCTATCTGTATGGACTTCAACTCCAAGAATTCTCCAGTCAGAACACTAGCTGGGAGATCCTGGGAGTTGAAAATGACACATTTTAAAGTTGTCAAGGTTGAAAAACACTGTTCTGAGCTATCTTTGCTATGGTTTATTGAACAAACCACAAGTAATATTCATCTACTAGTGTGAGCCATAAAAATGATTTATAAACCATCAGGACAAGTTCACACAAACATATTAAGCTGAAAACCAACAAGCCACAGAAGTGAAAAGGAAAAAAACTGAATTACTTGAATAACATACTTTGGTAACATGTTATATTGCCCTGTTTGAAAGAGTTGATACCATAGAAACACAAATAACATCCCTTGACACCATAGTAGTATCCCTGGACACTATAAAATCAAGATTAACTTACCTTGAAAAAAAGACACAACATAAAAAAAACCGAACATCCAATAGCTACAAACCACACCTCTACCCAACAACCGCAACCCAATCCACAAAAAACCACAAATCCAACAAATAATGATCTCCCAATCCTCATCAAAGAAGCTGTCGAGCGCAAACGGAAGCATCCAAACGCCATCTTATTTGGTCTAGAGGACAATAATGACAATGATGACATCACGATTGTTGGCAACATCATCAGTAACTATCAAACATCAACCATCTTACCTTATGAAATACTCAACATTTCCCGCATCGGCCCTGAGTTCAAAAACAGTGATGGCTCGGTGGTCCCACGCTTCTGCAGGGTCATTAGGCACGCACTCCCCTTACTTTCTCCAGACCCACTACTACATATCCAAAATGTAAATTACTCAACACAAGAAGCCTCGCAAACAAAATGCATGAATTCCTCATCTTATTAGGCATGACTACATTTGACAAGCAAACAAAAATTCATTTATACTATAAAATCACTCGCCAAGAGCAACACCAATCATAAGAACCTCTGTTCTCACCCTGACCTAACCTTACAACGTGTATGATCCCATGAACTATGCTCTGAGCTCAAAAGACTCTATGAACAAGGAAATATTAACCTCTCCATTGACTACCACACAGAATATATCAAAAGCAAGACCTTCAACTTACATCCCAATAACCATCACCCCAACATCCAACATTAGGCATGCATACCTCTTACTTCCTCCAGACCCACCACTACGTATCTAAAATGCAAATTACTCGATGCAAGAAGCCTCGCAAACAAAATGCATAAATTCCTCATATTATTAGGCATGACTACATTTGACATTATATTTGTCTGTAGACGTGGTTAAATGCATCTTTTCCAGACTCCATTACCACAGCGAATATCACATCTATCAGCAAAATCCGTAGAGGAGGTGGAGTTGCTATCTTCTACAAAAAATCCCTAAACTAAAAAGATTCAAATTACACAGGAACTTGCTCTTCCAGAAACCATTGTTGGTGAACTGTCCTCAAATACCACAATCCATTTCTTACTTTGCTACAGAGCCCCTGGTTATGACATAGTTCATGCAAACAAGCTAGCTTCACTGCTAATGTGAGCTGCCTCTTGCCTATACCCTCTTATTTTCCTTGGTGACCTCAATCTACCTCTTATAAATTGGACCCTAAATGAATGTACATCCAAACCCATACATGCAACTCTGTACAATGCCGTTACTACACTGGGACTGGATCAATTAGTAACTATTAACAAAGGGGTCTGTAAGGGGCATGCATAAGTGCACTATTGTGCCTACCGTCCCTGTCCTATTGCCCCCATTTATTCATACCTATTTCCTGTATTCTTACTCATGTTTATACTTATACCTATTATCTTATAAGCGATTGACAAATTAAATAAATAAATAAAAATAAATTATAAGCCACCCAGAATCCCTTGAAATATGCAACATATAGATTGTAGTTAATTAATGATTCATGTAATTGGAATTAATTCAGTTAATGAGAGCAGCATGAAAATCATGTTTAGATACCAGTTAGCTCTCTGGTGCTTAAAAAAAAATTGACGGGGTCATTAGAGCTGAGAGGAAATAAGATGTATTTGAATGGCATGAAAATGTGAATGGAGGACTTATTTCAGAATTGTACACATACAGAATATTCAAAATATTCATATATGTTGTTTGGTAGGTTCATCAGACTGAGGCTGCATATGATCTAACGATTTAAATGTAGCGATCCAGTGCAGCTACCAGACAAAACTAAATTTTTAAAGAAAATTTCTGCTTTTATTTTTACTGCCCTGCTTTTATCCATCCGATAGTATTAGTAGGTCATGTAGCATGTGCTAATGTTTGACTACATTATATTTTTCTTGGTTGAAATACAGTGCTTGGTTCTTTTTGAGCTTCGCTATTTTCCTGCAAATTTTTAGTTGCTCTCTGTCTATATACAAGTCCAGGTGTTGGCAACTATGGCTCCTTTATGATCTATGGACTTCAACTCCCAGAATTCCTGAGCCAGCCTTATTAGTGACTTCCCCTGTCAGTGTTGGTGGGAATGTTGTTTTTTTCTTGGTAGTTCCATGATTAGGCTATTATTTGCTGTTTGATTATTTGAGTTGACAGTTCCTGGATTGGGATACCATTGCTAAGCCTTGGTTTCTTGGACTTGGCCATGGCATTTAAATGTTTTTCTAAAATGCAGGATAGGCACCTAAGAGTTCTCACTGTGAGGGAGATGTTTGTAAGAATGTTTTAAAAGGTACAAGATAGTCCTCAAGTTATGACTGATTGTTCAGCAACTGTTCAAAGTTATGATGAACCACCCTACAGCTACTTACAACCCAGATTTGAAGTTTCTACATTGGTCTCTATCCTCCCCCCTCTGCCCCCCACTCTCACAGCTGATGATGGCTGGTCTACCTCCCCTCCAGACACATGATCATATTTGGGCACTTAGCAGTCAGCCTACATTTACAGCTGTTTGCTGCATTCTGCAGTCATGTGATTGTGATTTACCTCTGAAAATTGCTGAAAATCAATGCTTAATTTCTGGCAAAACAATGCTTGCCGTAAATGAGGGGTTTGCTTAATGACAGCAGCATTTGCCTAATGATTATGATTTACTGAATGACTGCAGCATAAAACATTGTAATATTGGGCGCATCCACATGGTGATGCACCTAACAGCCAGCATGATTTAAAACTGCAATTCCAGGCTCAATTATGATCATAAATTGAGGACTACCTGTTTTGTAGTTATTTTACATTCTAATTTAAAATTTTGCTGCCCTGACTGCTTCTATTTTGTGAACTCTGCTGCTGAGTGGTTATTTAAAAAAATATTTCATGTAGCCCAACAGGAGTTTGTTACAGTATCTGAGAATTGTGGAGCCCCTCTATAACAAGGGTGGCCAGATAGGAATTAGTATCTGGATGACTTGCAAGTCACCCACCATTCTTTATTATTTGTTTCAAAATAGCAAGAAGCCCATGTCCTTATCAAAGTCAATTTGGAACTGAGAATCTGGGAGGAAGGCAGGAGTTTTTTTTCATCTGAAATAATTTAAAAACTTGGCAATAAATTTCTGGACTGTGCTAAACTGAGACTTGCCCAATTTTGTTCCTGGTAGTTCCACCTGGTGGACCTTGGATAGCTTAGAAAAAGCAAAGTCTATATTGCAGGGTAGAAGTGCCCTCCTTGCCTTATACAGGAAAGACAATTGCAACAGTTTGAAAATCAGTGCCTATAAATAAAAATGGCCAAATTGGCCAAAGAGCTCTTTTAAGCTCCTTCTTCTATCCATGAAACTTTCAGAATTGCAAGGCTGCATCTGAACAGCTGTGATTAAGTTCTGATAAGTAAAATTAAGATTTTGGTGTGTTTTCTTAATTGGAGACTCGTTGAGTTAAAGCAGTTTAAATCACATGGGTAAGAATCCTTCACGATTTGTATTCTTTGCATGGTGGCTTATTTGAAAGCGCTATGTTCCGCATTCAAGGAGATTGGTAAACTGCCATGGTGTCAGTTGCCACAGCATAGGAGCAAAGAGGAAGCAGATTTTGAGTACACAAATGTTGCCACTGAGGTTCAGGGGCTTTAAGCCTTGCAGAAAATAGACCTCTTTACATCTAACAGTAAGGAAAAATTAAAAAGACTCTGGTTAAATAATATAATCACAGTGAATTAATATTGTTAAAAATGAACAAATTACACAGGTGTAACTGGACAATCATGTTAGCAATAGAGCCCACTTTATCCGGGGTTAGTTTTATTGTTGCAAAGCCATTATTGACAAGCCAGTTTATAATGTTATGGGAGTTACATAAAGTGATTGTTGGTTATATGCATGAAGAAACTAAAAAAATAACATGAAGTGAATAGAAATAGGTTTCCCTTCCATTCTTGCAAAAAAAAAAGATTGACCAGGCAATCAACTGATTTGTTGTATCTTTAAAGGTATTTTGTTATGGTCTGGAAAACAATCCTGTTTTTTCATGAATCAAAGTGCCAGAGGGGCTATGCAGCCTAATATTCTCCAGATGTTTTAGATTATAAAAATTATAATTATAATTATGATAATTCCATGCTGGCAAGAACAATGGAACTAAAATATCAAGTATCAGGAGGGAGACAGATTACTTCAAAATAAATATTACTTAGTGGATTGGTGTTGATGCTTAAATAAAGATTGCCATTGGTTTTCATCAGGATTTGTTTGCAGCTCTGATCATCAGGATTTGTTTGCAGTTCTGATTTTCTGCAAACTCAAGGCAGTGGCCAGGATCTGTGCAAATGAAAGTCTGACTCTTTTGGTGTTGATTCCACTCAAGTGCCCATAGTGCCATCACATAAACCTATTTTGTTGGGAATCATTTTAGGATTGCATTTTCAAACATGACAGAGAAACAGATAATAAAAATAAGAACAATGAAAACAATGATGGGAAAATAGAATCAGACAAATTCTTCTGCATATAAAGCAAAAGGGAGACATTTTAATAATGGAAAATTGTCAATGCATGGGTAGATTTTGACTTATGACTACAATTGGAACTGGAGCTTCCATCACGAAGTGGTGAAGTCATTAAATGAGTCACAGCTGATTTTACATCCTTTTTTGCCACAGTCACTGGCTTTTCCTATTGACTTAGTTGGAAGCTCCCTGGGAAAGTCACAAATGGTGATCACATGACCCAAGACACTGCTGAAATCTTTATAAATACATACCAGTTGCCAAGCATCTAAATTTTGATCATGTGGTCGCAGAGATGTTTTAGGTTTTAAGTACGAAGACCGAATGTAAGTTACTTTTTTCAGCATCATTGTAACTTCATTTCATTAAATAAATAATCATAAGGCCTACCTGTATAAAACTTAACTTTAAAACAAATGTTCTGAATTTTAGAATCAAAATTCTTAGAATTATTGGTATGCAAAGAAAAGTTTTTTTTAAAAAAATCTTCAACAATTGCTTGGTTTTAATGGCATATATAAAGTAGAAGAAGTTAAAACTGAACAGGAGAAAATATTTATGGAGAATCTGGAAATGGGGGAGTTTTATATAACTCAGTAGGCTGATGAAATCAGGTTAAAATAAGATTAATTTCTTTTTGATATTTATGATGTATTAATAATTTTGAGCAGTGCTTTAATATCTTAATGTGTTTTGGAATTAGTCATCGGTACTTTTATGATATAAAAGTATTAAGCACAATTTTTTGAAATAAGTAAAACATTTTCATACATCGTGATAAGCCACAGTGTAGCTTACTTAGCTTTAGCTTAGTAAATGTGCATATTTGGGGTATTTTGCACAAATCTCAACAGTGATGACTTAGTCAAGGTTTAGCTTAGTGCATTGTTTTTCAACATTGGCAACTTTAAACCTTCTGCTGGCTGGAAATTTCAAGAGTTGAAGTCCACACATTTAAAACTTGGCAAGGCTGAAAAACAACAGCACAGTGAAATAATTGAATCCAGATTTTATGCATATTACCTGTCAGAACATTAAGTGCTATGATACTATATTACCATACAAGTTATCTCTTTCATTATAGATGCTAAAATTCTGGACAAGCATGCTTTGTATGAAATATCTACGTACTCCTAAAACTTTAATATCTGCAAACATTGAGAGGGTGAACTATTGTATCATAGGGCAAATTTTTGAACATTACTTCAAATGGGCTAACTTATCCAAAATGTGGGATCCATCAATCCTATGGAACTGAAATTTGGCAAATTTAATAGAACATTTTATGACACAAAAATGATCATAAACATTTTATGACACAAAAATGATCATAAACATTTTATGACACAAAAATGATCATAAACATTTTATGACATACAAAATGTCATAAAACCTATCCTGTGGTCAACTGATGTTTGATTGTGGTATATAGTTCAACATGGGCTACTTTCAAGGTGGATACTTCTCTGCTTATCACCCAGAAATTTTTAAGAGCTTTTCCCCAGTATTTCAGAAACTCTGCCATTGTTGACAGCTTTGAAGAATCAGGTCAAGAAATATCTCTGCAACAATGAGCGAACAAGGCCCAGCTTATCTAGCAAACTATATTTGGGCCATGTTTTGAAATATAACAAGGAGGACTGTATTGAAAGAACTGCTAATTCAGCTTGGATTAAATATGGGCAAAATCTCGGATTTTGGCAAAAAAGTGTAATAGCTCACAAACAACACCATATTGTGCAGCTTCCTCAGAAGTTGTTCAGCACTTAATTCCATTTTATACAAAACCTGATTTGAAAAACATTGAAGCCTGAAAACATAGCACTAATAGATTTCTGAAAAAAAATTGATGTAGCTTTTGGTTTTAAAATTATGATTTTAAGGTTTATTTAAAATGCAATGTTGTTTTCTTTATATCACGAGGTTGTTTCTCTGTAGATTTTCCTTAAAGTTAAGATCTTTTCTTTATGTTAATTCGTTGACTATTCAAAATTGAATGTGTAAATAATATGCAGCATTTATAAACTGTAGGTTTAAACAAATTGGGTGTATTGGTCAAGATAACTGGTTTGAGACCATGGGATTCTAATCCTGCCTTAGACTTGAAGCTATCATCTGGATGTCTTTACGCCAGTTCCTTTCTCTCAGCCATTGGGAAGAAATAGACAAGGACAAACTACTTTTAAAAAATTCTGCCAAGGGAACTGTAGGGGTTCTTAATTACCAAGAATCAAACTGCTGTGATACCCAACTTTAGAAGCCCTTTATTGTTAGAGGTACTTAGAATATGGCAGTGATTTGGCAGGGAGAAATATAAGGAAACAGTGGATATCATAAATAAGGGTAAATATAAGGCAACATATGTTTGTTACATGAAGAATGAAAAAAAATAATGAGTGGATATAAATACCTAGAAAGCATCTAATGTTGTAGAGCACCAGGTGAATCTAAAATCAGGGATTATTTTTAATGATGTGTCAATCACCCTGGGAGCATCAGTCTGAAAAAAAGCAGATTAAGTATTAAAAACTAAAATAATGTCTATGAACCTATTAGTTTAGATGGTTAAAAACTGATACATGTATATGCTTTAAGTAAGGACATGTTGAAGGATCAGTTATTATTCCTAAACAGTGAAAATGAGAAAGGAAGCTAAAACGATTAAAGCGGCAGTCCAGATCTCAAAGTCATAAGGAAAAATCAAATTCTTGCTGCCAACCCCAAGGACATCTGGATTGTTGCAACACAGATAGGATAGCTTTAAAGGTGAAGATAATGGGCAAGCTGGGCTGTTGACATTGGTTTTCAAGCATTATGCAGATGCATCCATTGAGGTTTATCACTAAACCTGGGAGCTCAGGCACTTACAAAGCAACAGGTGCTACCGAAATTATGTCATAGGACCCACATATCCTGCTATACTGTTCCAGCAATTGACCAATCTGTTTGCACATCCTGGCCTGCAAGAAATAATGGAATTATCCTGGTAAATTTAAGACCCTTTCCATCGTCACCCTTTCCATAGACAGTTTTGCAACGTGCAGACTCTTCCCTCCAGGCAGGTGAATGGGCACCTTGACAATACCATCGTCAGCTGATAGGGAGGGGAAGAGGGAGAAGAAAAGTGGCCTCTACTCCCATCCCCGCAAAGATGAGTTTTTAGGGGGAACCTCCTGCCTGCTCTGAAAGCAGTGGTAAAGCGAAGGCAAAACGGAGCTTTTAAATGGCTGGCATCAGGTAGTGTCCCCTCCTCTCCTTTGAAGCGCTCGGTGGTAGCTGCCCTTCCCCACCCACCCCTCGAAGGTGCAAACCAAGCGGGGCCCGGTTGGAATGTTCCACTCAGGGGTGAGAGGAAGGGGGAGAGGAGAGAGGGTGTCTCGAGGTGGAATTTCAAATGCGCCAACGTTCACTCGGGATCCGTTAAGTTCCAACCACCAATCCTTTGAAGGCGCCTCCGATGCTGCGGGAGGCGGAGGAGACTGAGCCAGCCTGGGAAGGCCGGGGGATGGAGCGGGGGGGGGGGGAGCGGGGGCGGGGAAGGCCGCCTGGCTCCCTCCTCCGTGATGCCTGGGCTCCTCCCCTCGCCCATTCCCCTTCCTGGAGCGCCAGTCCACCGAACCCTCTCCTCCTCGCCTCAACCCGGCTCGCGTGGGCGCCTGCCGGGAATGCCACGGCAGGTCGGGTGAGTTCCGCGCCTGGATGCCGCTGATCCCGCCGTCTCTCTCTTGTGTCTCCCTCCCCGCCCTCCTGCAGGCAGGGCAGCCTCAGTCCCCGGCCGCTTCCGAAGGGATGCTGGAGAAACTGGAGCTCGAGGATGAAGGTAAGGCGCGGGCACCTCTGGGCGAGCCCCGTGGGAATGGGGCCGTGTTTTTTTGGGGTGGGGGGGGAGGCGGGTCACCAGGTAATCGAGATGCACGAGCGTGAGGAAGGGTGCTGAGGAGCGGCAGAGGGTTGCTAACAGGTGGGCGGCCCAGTATGGTCGGTGGTTATTGTGATCTTTAATAATTAATGTCACTTTTGGACAGGAGGGGAGATCCAGAGGTAAGACTGCGTAGCCTCCCCCCTTTACATCTTGTGCATCAGTGTCATTTTGTTGGGGGAATCTGCTGAAATGGCTCTCACCCACCGACCCAGGGCCTGAAGCTGGACGATTTTGAGGGTCTGTCACAGAGCAGGTGGTCGAGATGGTGCAGGAGTATGTCTGTGTACAGCACCATCCATCGGTTTTCCTGGTGTATGCACACTTGTGAGTTTTGATTTTAAGGCTCAAGGGACCAGATGTTGGGTTACAATTTGAATTGCTCTGGAGAGAAGAGATCAATAAATGTGCTGAATTGCCTGTCCTTGCTAATAGGTAAGGTGATTGTTAGTTGGAGGTAAAGATATATCTGCATGTATACTGTATAAAAGGGACAATGAAAAAAATATAATTATAACCACAGGGGTGCATCTTGTAGTTCGATTGCACTTACAATCTAATACAGATAGCACCCAATTAGCAACCACCATAGGGACCAGAATTTCTGTTGCTGTGCAAGGCAGTTGTGATTCACACCCAATTTTAAGATTTTTTTTTTTTTTGGCCACAATTGTTAAATGAATCACACAATCTTTACACAAATCCAGCCACTTTCATTGACTTAGCTGCTCAAAAGCCATCTGGGAAGATCACAAATTGCATAACTCTGGGATGCCACAACTGCCATAAATATATGCATTTGCTAAGTATCCAGATTTTGCTCATATTACCATGGGAATGCTGCAATGGTCATAAAGGTCAGGATCAGTCATAAATCTTTTTTTCCAATGTCAATTATAACTATAAAGGATTGCTAAATGAATAGCTATAAATCAAGGACTATCTGTTTTGCAAACTATAAGCATGTAATCTTACCAGCTGCTAAGTTTTTATCTGCAGTAATTTCTGTAAGTAGGTGTAAGATGTTCAAATCTTAGAATGGGAACATAAATTATTTTCATACTTTTAATTTTTTAAAAAACAGATTTTTTTACGTCTCATCTGATTTATTTACTGCTGAGTTTTTTTTAATGTATTCTGTGTTTTATCTTGCTAGGCACTGACTAATTAAATACCATAGTTGAATGGTACTCTTAGTTAAAAACTCTTAACTTTTCTGTGGCATTAATTTAACTTGCTAAAAGCCTTTTAATTCCTTAACCAATTTGTCTTTGAGGGGGATATGGTGTTCCATTTAGTGTGCAATTGTGTGAATTGTCTGTAGTAATGTGAAAAATAGAATTGAAATTGGAGAAAAGTAGAATAATTGTTTACAGTACTGTAATGAAAAAAAGACAGTTAAGCCTGGGTGCAAGATTACTACCTCTCACTCCTTAGTTGTTCCCCAAGTCCCCTGAAACAGACCTACTTTCATAGAATAGGTGTGTTTTGTGCATTGGATCTATTGAAATCTTCTAAAAGTGTTTTCTCTCCATAAATCCTCATAGTGAATAGGCCTTTTTTTTTCTTGAATGTACTTTAAAACAGTGTCCTTTCTCTCTCCAATAAAAACTCACTAGTAAGAGGCAACTTGCTTCATGCAATTACTAGATCTCAGTCCTTCTGATATGCATTCAGGTCCTTTTTGGCAAGATTTTCGGGACAAGATGAGGCAAAATTATTGAATCAAAATTACTTTTAAAAGAAGTAACACATTTCTAATACTGTCAGACATAGCAGATTGTTGTTATGCTCTAATGGCATGCTGTTTTCTGAATTGAGAGCCAGTGTATAAATAAGAATCATCTGACATAATATTTTTACTCTGTATTTTGTATAGGCATAGTACCAAGGAAGTGTACAGTTGCATCAAACATGTTTTATTTGAACATCTTTTTAAAGTGTTGATCCAGTTGAACATTGTTTAGCATATTTCTTACCAGATTGGAGAAGTGAAGAGGTGAAGGCTTAGATCACATTTCATACTAAGACATAATGTGTTTTAGCATGACTTAGCATGATGTGTAGTTCTTTCAGCCATTGGAGCTGATTCAGCAATCATGGTTAAAGTAAACACTAGCTTAGCATAATGAGTGGACTTAAACACTGAGTTGTTTGAAATTATTTGAAAGCATGAGGTGGGGAAAGCATATATGGAAAAATTAAGTATATACTGGTTTTAGATAATTTAAACAATACAGCCAAAAGACAAACAAAGGTAGATGCAAGTCTTTCGTATTGACTCATCAATACCTGCATTACAATAATACAGGTTAAATCAGCCTCAAATATAAGATCTAGTGAGAGCATTAATTAAGCCTATAATGTATGCAGGAAATTGGTTTTAGATAGTCAATTTAACTACAACTGGTTGTATATACTTAACATTCATCATTGAATTCATAAACAAACAGTTTAATTGATTTCTAGTATGGTCCTACTGACCTGTTTTATAAATGTATATTTTATTTCTTAAGAATCTTTTTGCAAAATAATAAATGGGAAAGATAAAATAGGGCTAGGAGCACTTTGTAACATTTGGATAACAAATTATTCAGAGAATTAATGCTGAAATTCAACCTTTAACGTTTGAATTTTCTTAGTAACAAATATCAGCCATGTAATACCATATGAGTTGATATAATAGACATAATTAAGATACACCATTCAAAATTCTGCATGATTTGAAGATCCAACTTCATGAATAATGCATTGCAGTAATCCTACCTGGAGTTTACTAGACAAGAGATCACCATGGCTAGTGAATGATATACTTGCTGTTCTTAAAAACAAGAACCAAAACTTGTCTTATAATGTTGTAGGAGCTACATTCCTGTATACACAGTCTACAAATCTTGGTTCATTTTTTTTTTTGCTTTGAAACATACATGTTAAAGCTAGGATAAACATGAACTTAGTATAGGATTCTTTTTGTAGTAATCAGTGAAATTTAATACAAATAATAAAAGATCCTTGAAGTAAGATACATATAATTGGAAGCTCTTAAATATGTAACACGGAAGATTCATTTAAACACAGTGACATTTCTTTGGATAAATAAGCATAATTTCTAAAGGAGACTTTAGAAATTCCCTGTGCTAAAATTAATTTAAGCACATTTGGTTCCTAGACCACCTCCTGAAAGCTATTTCTAATGTTGGTTGACTGCTGCTTACTTAAGGAAGTTGTACACAGATCTCACTGTGGGATGACTATAGATGTCATACCCCAATGAACAATAAATCTATTAATTGAGGCGAGTGTTTGCTTTTATAAATTATCTTTTCTGAGAAGCTAGTCATTTTTAATCTTAATTTAGATTATTGCTTTACAAACAGTAAAATTACCGTAGTTGCTACATTTTGAAATCATTAAAGAGTATTGTAGACTATTAATTGACTATGTTGCAATATATAAAGTATATATTCAGAACTTGGCCTAAAAACCAACAGCAAAATACAAGGAATTTGGTGTTTTGTTGTCTCATATAAATTTGACATGTGTATTAAAAAAACAGATATTGTTACAAAATAGGTAGAATCTAGGTCTCTATTTCTTTTGCTGAAAATTAGTTTGTCATTACAATTCTCACTGGTTAAGGGTAATTGTTTTCATCAAATAAAAAGACATTCCCTTAACTTTTTCTATTTCCAAATTTTATTTTAGAACTTGACTACAGTATTTTCCATTAAACAAGTGCTTCCAATTATAATTTTTTCATACAGCCATTTCAGTCTTTTTTATTATTATTTGAGAAAATTTGCCGTTTTTTTTAAAGTGCTAGATTCAGGTTTAGGGAAATTTATCTATTTGTTGGCTAGCATTTGTGTGCTTCAACTCAGTCACAGATTTGGGATAGCTCACAAAATACAAAATCAACACTCAGTTAAAAACAATTCAGCTTCAGCAGTAAAAGACAACATTAAACACCAGATTATAGTATTTGTGGCTCAATTGATCTGAAATGTCCAAAGAGCAATATGATTTTTACAGCCTTTTTGGAAGATTAAAAAAGTGGGCAAGCTAGTCACAAGAAACAATTGAGGGCAGGCTTCTATGATAGAGCCTATCTGACATGAAACGGTCAGTTGGTGTTTACAACTACCTCTGTTGGGGCTGTGCAACTTCAGTTGGCTTGAGAGCTACACTAGGTTTGTGTTGAAACACTGAGGCTCACATTCTAAATTGTGTGGGGCCAGAGATATTTTAAGAGGTATTTCAGATGGTTGAAGCACACATTTTGTTCTCTTACTACTTCCAAACCACCCCGAATGCAACCCCCCCCCTCCACAAATATTTTATCTTATTCCATGTAGGTAGTACAAATTGGGATGCTAATGAGTCATATTTTTGCATCTCTAACATCAGGGAGATCAGTTTGACCATATGAAATTTATCCCTACAGACATCTTAAGCAGAATCCCATTTTGTGCTTTCCTCCTAGGATTTCCTACATTGGGCAAAAGGTATGCTCTTTCTTCAGAAATAGTTTGCCACTAATTTCTGTGATTCTAAATCTGACACAGTGACATTTAATAAATCATAAAGGGGAGAGTAGTTAAAAGGTTAAGAGTAGAAATCATGAAAATAATATGTGAGTTACAGAGATAAAAGACTGCTGCTTGGAAATAACAGAACTGTTGTGCACAGGCAGAGTCCTTTCATTCCATATCTCCCACAAAAAAATGCAGTAATCAAGCTGTTTTTTGGTCAGTTGGAAAGCAGAGCCCATAAGCTTCCTGGATTTAACTGTATTAAATTCAGTGAACAATACATTTTAAAATGTGCCCTATTTTCTAATTGCATTATATTTTGCAAATGATTCCTAATTTAGAGAAATCTGAAATTCACCTCATTCATTTTGATGTTTTAAAATTCCTGTATTTTAATATATCACAATGCCTTCTCATACAGAGGGAAAAATTACTGACCCAGTGATTTACTAAGTATAAGAATCATTTTAAAATTGTTAGGCACAGTAAAAAATGATTTAATAAGGTAACAATGGTATGATTAAGAAAAGAAACTAATTTCATTACATTTTTTCCTATTAACTAAAATAATGATCAAAATGAGTATTTCTGTAGCATTCCTTGAGCTTTCTGTTATTATTATAAACCATAAGTTTAAATTCTCACAAGTGTCTCTGATGTGTTGAAGAACAGATCTTATTGTTAGTATATATTGTTTCATTCTTTTTCTTATTCTGACTTCAGTATACTTGCACATTTTGAATAAAACATTTACCAATAGTTAGCTGATACTTACAATCCAAGATCATAAGTTTTCTAATAAAACTTGAGCACCACTCTATACCTCTCATTTCTTTTCAGTGATGCTGCAGGCTGCAGAATTTTAATCTGTCTTGAGTAACTTTTGCTGCACTGTTGGCTTATATCCATTTCTCTTCAGGACATTTTTAAGAACAAGGAACAGTTAGTAGTGTATAAACAGCATTTATTCTTTGAGATTTCCTTTTATAAACTTGTAAGCAAAGACCACACAGGTTTGTTACTGGATATCAATTCTTTTGTTCAAAATGATGCATATAAAATGGAATAAATTGTTGAAGATAAGTTGAATGTAGTTTCATCATCATGTAAAAAATGGGCTATAATTCCTTAAGTGAAATCTGACCTGTTTTGTTTTCTATCACTCATTATTCCAGAAATCTACTTAAAATATTATACATTGATTCATTGGAGAATCATGTTAAGCTATGGTAACAAAAGATTAGAGGGTATCTGATAGCTCCTTTTCCAAATAACAAATGTTATTAAAAGCCATAAGTTTTCATGAGCTGCTCCCTTCCTCACAAAGCTTCATACTGACTAGGGTACAGGTTATAAATTGCTAAGGTTAGAAAACTTTACAATCTTTCTATAACAGACAAATAGGAGAAAAGTTCAAATTCTTCTGCAGTACAGGTAATCAATCAGAATAGAGCTGTAAGGAACCTTGGAGATCTTGTTCAGCCCCCTGCTTAAAGCTATCGACACTATACCATTTGAGTCAAGTGACTGTCCAGTTTCTTCTTAAAAACCTCCAGTGATGAAACACCCACAACTTATGAAGGCAAGCTGTTCCACTGGTTAATTGTTCTCACTGTTAGAAAGTTTCTCCTTAGTTTTAGATTGCTTCCCTTTTGATTAGTTTCCATCCATTGTTCCTTGTCCTGCCTTCTGGTGTTTTGGAGAATAGTTAACCCCTTCTTCTCTGTGGCAGCCCCTCAAATACTAGAATACTGCCATCATATCACCCCTAGTCCTTTTCTCTAGATTAGCCATACCCAATTCCTGAAACTGTTCTTCGTATGTTTTAGTCTCCAGGCCTTTAATCATCCTAGTTGTTGTTCTCTGTACTTTTTCCAAAGTCTCAACATCTTTTTTGCAGTGTGACCAAAACTGGATGCAGTATTCCAGGTTTAGCCTCACTAAGGTTTTATGAAGCAGTACTAATGAAGCATTACATTATTTTGATTCAGTACTTTTGTTTATACAACCAAGGATTGCATTGGCTTTTCTCCATTGTGGTGGAGATAGCATCCAGGATTGGATTATCAGTCACTGCTTGCTGATTGGACTGAGTCTGTCAGATCTTTGAGGACACTCCACTGTTGCTAAGGGTATCTCAGTCACTAGCTGGCCGACGTGTATTTTTTTGCTCCTACAAAATCTCAAATCTATAGAAAATTAGGCCTAGATTACTCAAAAAACAGGGAGCTATAATACATACCATTTCCTGCAGGGTGTCCTTGTCCCAGGAGAGTCAGGAGAGTATCAGGTAGTTGATTGGGCAAGTAAAATCTAATAACAGGGTTCCCCTGGCTACACTTTCTAAACACCTGGGTAAGATGATATCATGCATTAATATAGTGCCCTGGGCTAGATTGCATGCCAGGGCACTCCAGTGGTTTCTTCTTCCTTATCAGAGGACAGGTAGGAGTTGCTCCCATTCCCAGGTCAGATTAACTCCGCAAGTCATTAAGTCCTTTCAATGGTGGTCATCTGAGGCCCTTTCCTTAGGGCTCTTATTCAAGGACCCTGACAGGCTGACGCTGACCACGGATGTTAGCCTTTATGGCTGGGGAGCCTATCTCCAATCCAGGATGGTCCACGGACAATGGTCCCAGGCAGATCTGAGCCACAATATTAGTTGGCTAGAACTTCGGGCAGTCCATCTGGCCCTGAGGCAATTAGAGGACAAAGTCTCAGATAGGGACATCCTGGTCTTAACTGACAATGTGTCAACCCAAGGCACATATTAACCGCCAAAGGGAACACATTCAAGGCCACTGATTCTGGAAGCAGAGCAGCTCTGCCTATGGGCAGAGAGGTACCAGGTATTGCTTAGAGCTGAACACATTGCAGGTATGACCAATATTGAGGCTAACTGGCTTAGCAGAGCCACCATAGATCACACGGAGTGGTGTTTGCACCCCATTTTGTTTCAGGAGCTGTTGGAGCGCTTCGGATCGCTTCACCTTTCAGGACAATGCGCAACTCCTGAGATTCTACTCCAGGTTTGTGGTTCCGGGGGCAGAAGGGACGGACGCCTTACGCAGTCCTTGACTGAGGGAGCTTGTCTATGCCTTTCCTCCTCTGCCCCTGATCCCGATCAGAAACTTTTGGGGGAAAGAGCAGAACTCATACTTGTGGCTCCTCATTGGCCCAGAAGGCCATGGTTTGTAGACTTAGTAAACCTATCTGTGTCCTACCCTTGGAGGATGCCGGTGGACAGAGTGTCTCTCAGCCAGGGATCAGTTTTACATCCGGAACCCCAGTGGCTTCAATTGACCGCTTGGAAATTGAGAGATCTTTGATCTGGGACCATTACTCCTCCAAGGTGATACAAACCATTCAAGCCTCTAGGAGACCCTTCACCAATCGCATCTACGATGCAAACTGGAAGGCTTTCTGCAAAGGTGCTCTACATCTGAGAGGGACCCCCACCAAGGCCTTGGTCGCCCAGGTGGTGGACTTTCTTCAAGATGGCCTTGACAAGGACCTATCCCCCAACATTTTGTGGAGGCAGATGGCAGCCTTGTCTTCTGTGCTCCTTGGGGGGATCAGAATCCCTATCTAGACATCCCACGGTCTGCAAGTTTCCGAAGGGGGCTACAAACCTGAGGCCTCCAGTGATTCATCGCTATCTGACATGGGACTTCTCTAAAGTACTGCATTCACTGACTGAAGCCCCATTTGAAGCACTGAGATCTACTTCTCCTTAGAGCTGCTCGGAGCATCCAGAGAGTGGGTGGTGCTTCAGTCTTCTGCTGTTGTAGGCTGAGCTAATTCTT